>CM074504.1:25452631-25484269 GCA_037389245.1 Oryzias sinensis
ATCACAGTCTAGCTTACTTCTCAGCCCTAAAGTTAAAAATGCTTATAACTCCTTTGAAAGCATCATATTGTCTTTAAGTCACCCTAACAGGAAAACTGGAAAACCTGTTTTACTCATAATTATTTATCGCCCCCCCGGCCCATATTCAGAATTTTCAGAGTTCAGAGTTTTCCGACTTCCTATTGACTATTGTCTTAGATTCTGATCAAATTTTAATATTAGGGGATTTTAATATTCATGTTGATGACCCCAGTGACTGCCTAGGAAAGGCTTTTGCAGCTTTATTAGATGATGTTGGTTTCACCCAAAGTGTGAATGAACCCACTCACTGTCACAAGCACACCCTGGATCTTGTTCTAACCCATGGGATAGAGATCAGCCAGCTGAGTGTCCTTCCTCTTAACCCCATCACTTCTGATCACTTTATGATTACCTTCCAGTTTACACTGGATCATCCTTCTGCCCCAGTGAATAAGAAACAGCTTAGAAGAACCTTAACTGACTGTGTCTGAGTTTAAACACACAGTTCAGCCAGTACTTAGTGATATTCTGAGAAACTACTCTGAGTCCAGCTCCCATAGTATCAGTCCTAGTATAAATGACCACTTTGTTAATGATGCCTTACAAGCCCTCAGGAGTACACTCGATGTTGTTGCCCCCCTGAAACCTAAGTTCGTCAGACAAAACCGAGTAGCACCGTGGTTTAACGCTGAAACTCGTTCTCTTAAACAAGAAACCCGTAAGTTGGAAAGAGAATGGCGCCGCTCCGGTTCAGAGCAGTGTCTGGATATCTGGAAACATAGCCTATTAAATTATAAAAAAGCTCTGCGTAGAGCTAGAAGCCAGTACTATTCAACCTTAATATCAGAGAATGGAAACAATCCAAGATTTCTTTTTAGCACTATTGCTAAATTAACTCGCAGTCAGAGCTCAGTAGAACCACATGTTCCTGTTTCTTTCAGCTCTGATGATTTTCTTACATTTTTCGATAGTAAAATCTCAAATATTAGACATAAGTTAAATCAAGTTATTCCTACTATCAGCCCAGAACAGGCTGAAGTGGTAGAAATGGAGGCATCCATAGAAACTTCTGTAACATTTGACTGCTTTATTGCTGTGGATCAAGCGGAAATAACATCAATTATTACGTCCTCCAAATCCGCAACGTGTCTGTTAGACCCAATTCCCACTAGACTTTTTAAAGAAACTTTTCCCCTAATCAATGATCCCATATTAACAATGATAAATGCCTCTCTGGAAACGGGTTACGTGCCACAGTCTTTTAAATATGCAGTTGTTAAACCTCTTCTGAAAAAGCCCAGTTTGGATCCTAGCATCTTGGCCAACTATAGACCGATATCAAACCTGCCCTTTATTTCTAAAATCCTAGAAAGAGTTGTAGTTAAGCAGCTTTACTGCCACCTACAGGATAACTGCCTCTTTGAAGACTTTCAGTCAGGGTTTAGACCCCACCACAGTACGGAAACTGCACTAGTTAGAGTCTCTAATGACTTGTTATTGGCCTCAGAAAAGGGTCTACTTTCTATTCTTGTCCTGTTGGACCTCAGTGCAGCCTTAGACACTATCGACCACAGTATTTTATTCCATAGACTAGCGCAGGACATAGGGATCAGAGGATCTGCTCTCCAGTGGTTTAAATCCTATCTGTCCGATAGGTATCAGTTCGTTAATGTAAATGGCCATTCCTCTCAGTGCACTCGAGTCAACTATGGAGTCCCACAGGGCTCAGTCTTGGGACCGATCCTGTTTACGCTTTATATGCTACCCCTAGGAAACATAATCAGGAAACACAGCATTAATTTTCATTGTTATGCCGACGATACGCAGTTGTATTTATCCATGAAGCCTGACCAGAATGACCAGATAGAGAAACTAAACGCTTGCATCAGTGACATCAAGACCTGGATGACAATTAATTACCTCCTCTTGAACCCACAAAAAACTGAGGTCATTATACTTGGACCTAAAAACCTCAGAGATGCTCTGTCTGCTCAGATAGTCTCCCTGGATGGCATAAGTATAGCCCCCAATTCCACAGTTAGAAACCTTGGGGTTTTATTTGACCAGGATTTATCATTTAAGGCTCACATATCTCAGGCGTGTAGAACTGCCTTTTTTCATCTGCGGAATATTGCTAAGATCAGAAATATACTTTCTAAGAGTGATGCTGAAAAACTCATTCATGCATTTGTTACGTCGAGGCTGGATTACTGTAACTCCTTGTCAGCAGCTTGTCCTAAGAGTTCCTTAAGAAGTCTCCAGCTTGTTCAGAACGCAGCAGCTAGATTGTTAGCTGGAACTAGCAGAAGAGATCACATCACTCCTGTGTTAGTTTCGCTCCATTGGCTCCCAGTTGATTCCAGAATCAAGATCCTCCTGTTAACCTATAAGGCCTTACATGGAATGGCCCCGTCCTATATTAAGGACCTCATAGTCCCTTACCATCCAATGAGAACACTTCGCTCGCAAACTGCAGGACTGCTTGTGGTTCCTAGAATTAGTAAAAGTACGGTTGGAGGTAGAGCGTTTAGCCACTAAGCCCATGTCTAATGGAATAAACTCCCAGCTCATGTAAGAGAGGTCGACTCAGTTTCTACATTTAAAGTTAGACTGAAAACATTCCTCTTTGGACAGGCTTATTGTCAGACTAGTTAGTATTCAGAGATTATTTAACTTAATGTTAAGTTGTTTAAATTAAACTTAACTATTTCTTTTAAAAGGCTGCTAGAAGTTGAAGCTGGGGTAAATATGGTGCACTGGGGTTCTGTCTTCTTTTCTTTTCTACTTCTACCCTTCCTCTCCTCCATTCCTGATCATAATTTATCATTTAGTTCTCCATGCCTCTGTCTGGTACAGTGCGATTCATGTATTGTCCCTCTTTTCCTCTCCCCTCCTGGGGAGTGGGAGTGCTTCCAGACTCCAGTTGGCTCATCCGTGCTCCAGTTCCTGACCGTCTACCTCGCCTTTGCTCCCGCTCCTACACCTGGCTGTGGTTCCTGTCTCCGGCTCATCTCTGGCTCGTCTCTGCTCTGTACCTGACCGAGTACCTCGTCTCTGCTCCTTCACCTGGTTGTGGTTCCTGTCTCCAGCTCGACTCGCGCCTTTGACTGTCCCCACAACCACGACTGGATGAAGCTCGTCTGCTGGACTTTAAATATGTAGTTATAGATTTAGATAAGTTAATTCTTCTCTAAGAGTTCTGGTACATCGCCTGTCCGTCCTGGGGGAGGATCCCTCCTTCGTGTGGGCACCCCTGAGGTTTCTTCGTTTTTTCCGGAATCCGTTTTTTTTGGGAGTTTTTCCTTACCTCGAAGGGGGGTCTAAGGGCAGGGATGCCAGTATAGCTTAGTCAGTTTGTTAGTTCATTTTTGTATTTTCCTATTGAACTCTTTGTACTCATGATCCTTTTGAGTTCATGTTTTACTTCGAAGCCCATCGAGACGACTGTTGTTGTGATTTTGGGCTATACAAATAAAATTGAATTGAAAATTGAATTGAAATTGAATCAAGGCTGAAATGGATTAAAGTGGGTGAGAGTAATTCCTCTAATTTCTTTTAATTGGAGAAACATTGTGTCAAAACAAATGCACTGCAACAATTAGAAATAGAAGGCCAGGGGGGTATTCCAGGAAGCATGTTTAAACTAGCCTGACTTTAAGCCTGAACTCTGGCTGAAATCCGCCTGAACTTGCTTACTCGGGGTATGTCGGTTCCAAAAGACCGGATATGAGTTGGCGTAATTACGCTCGACTTGGTAACCCTGGGTTAATGGGCGTGCACGGCAGGTACATAAAGACATTCTCAATGGATCACCGATTTCTGGAGTCACCATGGAAACGCGTGGTGAAAAAAAAGAAAGCGCTGTACTTCAGTGAGACGGAGTCTGAGGTTTTAATGACGGCGTATGAAGATTACACGTCCATCAAAAAAGTAACACGGCTGCATCATCAAAAAAAAGAGTTTCTGCGTGTAGAAAAAGAGTAGACAAAGTAAACGCACGAGTTTCTGATCTTATTTCCATTTTCCTTGTGACGCACATATATATATATAACTCATGCAATTTTGCCAACTTAAATGAATTACTTCTATTGGTAACAGAAAATTGAGTTAAAGTTTATTCAACCTAATTTCTTACGTCTATAAAACTCAATAATTGTTTATACAACTCAAATTTACGTATTTATCTAACTAAATGTCATATTACTCCAATTCAATTAATATTTTTTCCATCTTAATTAATTGCATTTCTTGAACTCTCAAATGCCTAAGTTTTTTATAACAATAAAAAAGACGGGGGGAATAATGCACGGAGTGCAAAAATCCGTTAAAGAATTCACCATGATTATCATTACATCATGAAGCCGTAGGAGTGCTATATAAACTCATCATCCTCCTCTATACTCTCACTCATGGTGCAGAGACGTAAGCTCAGTACGTCAAAATAACTCGGCGAAGCATGGCAAAACACAGTAAAATAGCTAAACAACTAAACACATTTGGTCAAAAACCCACACTTAAACCCAAATCTGTCCAGACAGGCAAAAGGAATGATATCCCACAATCCTTTGCGGTGCCGCTCTAACAGCAGCACCAAAGTTACACCTTCTTAATTGAATTACTTTGAATGAAAGTAAAATAACCATCTGAAAACTATGTGTAATTTTTAAACCGACTTACAAAAATGATTTATCTTAACTGAAACAAATAATTAAGTTAGATCAAAGTAAAAAAAATATATATTTCCAGCATCCATATGTGGTCTTATCACCCTCTCACGGTAGAAAAAGTATTATCTGAGCTTCTTCATCCACTAAATCATCTTCAAATGGACACACCATGCTGCTTCACCTCTCTGTAAACAAACTAACCTTTAACTAAACCTGCTCCCGACCAGGTTATGTTCAGAGCATGAGTTGCCATGGCAACTTGACCTACCCTGAAACATACCTCCATTTCTGGAACCGAAAACTGAGGTTATCAACTTCCTTAGCCTCAAACTTACCGTGAGAGCTAGCATAACCTGCTTTCTGGAATACCCCCCAGGTAACCTCTGATCCCAAAGTTATTGCAAATTATGTTAGCCTGATCTACAGTAAACTTCATGCCTTTGAACCAAGTAAAGATCCTGATCATTTGATGATTATACAGCAAATACAGCCTCTGAACGTGATATACGCAATTTTACTTTTTCAGAAAATGAAAAATTCTCTTATTTCAACCATCTTATAAATAACCAATCTCCTGGATCAGATTGATTAACTGGATACTTTCAAGTAACAATTTAGTTACAAAATTACCAACTTTCAAACCCAGGTATTTTTAGAGAGAATAGAAAAATCCTTCCTCCAACTTTAAATCAATACATACTTACCCCTATACCCAAACCCAAGAAAGATGAACTTCTCATTGACAATTGGCGCCCCATGTCTATTAATGACTTCAAGATTCTTGTGTCTGTCTTTGCAAAAAGATTTAAATAACCTCTTCAGTTAACCACATTCAGTTATTGCAGAGACACAATCAGGATTCATAGAAAACATGAATCTCCAATAATATTCGTCTTTTTCTTGACATTCTAGATTATTCATGTAATGAACAGACGGAGGCATTTGGAGCCATCTGAAACCAGATTTATTAGATAACAGAACCAGGGCTCAGGATGGTGGTTAAGGAGCTAAATAGCAAAGTGGCAAACAAACCTGCGGGCGAGGCAGATCAAAGTCAAGACAGGCTGAAGATGGAAGCCAAGGGAAGGCTCCTTCTGGTGGTCAGAAGGGGACACAGGTCTTCACCTTATTCTTAACAAATATGAACTTCTTTCAGTAAATACTGTCATTGATAAAAATGTTTCCTTTTTAACTCTCAGACACACCACTGTTGAAAGATCCAGTTTCAACTTCGCCCAAAAGAATAACAAAGTCAAAGTGCCCTCTTTCAATTAAATGCATTTTCCGTCCCCTCTACTCCCTTCTATTGGAGAAAATATACGCTTGATTTGCGTTGGAAAAAATTGTGAACACTGCGTCAGAATTTTTTAATACAACTTTTGCATAGAATCTATCCCACTTATCAGTACATATTGAGATATAATAAGACAATCGTGTTCTCTATAAAGAACACCCAGAAACAATTTGTCACCTATTTTGGAAATGTAATATTGCAAAAAGGTTTTGAAAAAATGTACACGCTTTATAAACTGCAATATTAGGCCTTCATGAAAAGAACACAAAAATGAAAAGGGTAATAAAGGTATTAGACAAAATAAAAAAGATCTAAGTGCTGTGTTCAAGAAGCTACTAAGCATAGAAATAAGATGCATATAACTACATAGCAAACAATAAGCAAATGAATGCCAAGTCAATGTTAAAGCTGGCAAGCTCATATGAAACAATGAAACAAACTCCAAAAACCTTTTCAGGTGGCAACTGAACATCTCAAGAAACACATATTTTTTGCATAAAGATTGTGACAATTGCTTATTGTCAAGTTGTTTAACTATAATGCAGAGGGGGGGTGTTCTGGCTGCCACGGCTTCTGCGGTGGGGATCTTGGTGTGGGGGTGGCTGGGCACTCTCCCTCCTTCATTTCACATTCCACCATCCATTTTAGAAGAACATAAATACTCACTTAAGCACAGGTGTTAGCTCACCTTTGCACTAATAGTTTGCGTGATTGATTGAATGAAATATTTCACACTAATTGTTTTGAAGGCATAAGTATGCATGTGTGAACACTATCTGTTTTGTGTACATGTTGAGATGTGGACATTTTTGCAGCTAGCAACTGCTATTGGTGCGGTACGAATAACCCCACCAAACAGTGTACAAACAACAGTTAAAGAATGAATTACATCAGACAATGCCTTGAGAAACACATGATCTAGTTTCCTACTTTAGGATTAGCCAAGTACGTGAATTTTGCTACACATGCAGAAAAGGTTTGCAGTCAGCAGAAAAAGAAGTGCAGACAGAAGTGGTGCATGCTGGAAGTGTGGCAATCTCGGACATTTTGCCCGAGATTGTTACCAACAGCAACAGCACAATTCAACATGACTAGACCAGGAAAAAGCAGTTGAACAGTAAGATGAAGAGGTCAGAAATAAGGATGATGAACAGGTAGAGGATCTAGAGGAAACTGGTTTAAATTTGCAGGAATTTATTTTCTGTGAGAGGCCAGAAATCAGATTGACAGGACATATCAGAGAATAACATTTTTACGTTTCTTGAGAATGTAGAATAGTGTGTAATGCACTTCTGTTACATGTTAGAACAACAAATAAAAGAGTCGCTGTTGGAGCAGCTTCAGGTGACTTTATTCTTGTACCCTTGATTGAACCCATCTGGACAATTGATCCAGAGGGGGATTCCTGTAAAATACCAAAGTTGTATTCTCCTAAATGTCCGGCAAATTTGCTGGGCAGAGATGCCATGGTGGCTTTGGAATTAGGCTTAATCGCAAATCAACATTGCCTGTTTTTTTTTTTTTTTTTGCTTTCTGACTCTCGTCGAGGACAGACGTGTTTTCCTCTCGCTCCTCCTGTGTCTGCCCTTCCCCAAGGCTTTTTGTCCTGTCTGCCCGAGAGGTGCATTCTTCACCCTTCTGAAGCCGCTGCTTTTCTGCACTCTGAAAATGGATCTGATCAGCTGGTCTCTAAATTCGATCGACAAAGTGTTTTCCACACTAAGGAACGCGGCTGGATACACCATCGAACCATGGGGCAAGTGGAGGCTGGTGTGCCTGGCCCAGCTGTCTGTGGAGGATGTCGAGGACGTGTACCTATTTGGATTTCTGATAATTGGATTCCTCCTAATTGGGATCGGAGGATTTCTAATTTATCAGGTGGTCGGGGAGCAGAAGATAGAGAGAGGCAATCAATCGAAGCTCCTGGGAAAGATTTTTCGGGGCGGAGAGACTCAGATCGAGAAACTTTCACAAGCGGATCAAAAGCTCTGTGCTTGTCTTGCCCACTTGAGCAGATTGTTTGAGACCCCTGAACTTGTGCGGAAGATGGATGCCACCTTGGAGCAAGTTTCTGCCCGGATTTGAGGGAAGACTGGGCTAAATTCACCCACTTTTCTTTCGGATTAAACTCTGCCTCACACAAAGCGAAGAGCCAGTCAAGGACTTTGCCGGCAGAACAAACAACCTGCTGGCGCCCAAAAGTATTTTATCTAATCAGACCCCCCGAAGGAGCTGTGGACAACTGTCCTTGGCTCCCACCAAAACAAAGCCGCTTCTACGGAGTGGACTACAGCAGCTGTTCTTGAGGGTTGATAACTGCAACTCACCCCCCTCCTGCTTGTCCTCGGCTTCCCAACCCCCTCCCTCCCTCCTCTGTGTGCTGCCCGGAAGATGTGCCTGGCTCACGGAGCTGCACCTGATGGACAGACTCATGGGGGGCCCCCGACTCCCGCCCACCACCGTTCCCCCCCTGAGCCTCATGTACTGTGTCTTTGTCTGAATATGTGCCATTTGTGTTTAAACGGTGTAGTTTTTTCTTGTATCAACACATTGTACGCAGTGTAGGGATACAACTTTTTTTGTCACCAAACCCAACCCTGGCCCTCTTCGTGGTCCACCTGCATGCTTTATAAAGGTGCGCCGGCGCAGGTCATCTAAGGCGCTCGGCTGCATTGACCTCAGTAACCTCTCGAGATGTGTATGTATCCTGTGTTGTTGTCTGTCTGAACTTCTTCATCGAGATGTACTGGAACTGAGTTTCTCCTTGTGGGATTAATAAAGTTTTCATTCATTCATTCAAAAGAAAATTTTAAGATCTAACAGTTATGATGAGTTGTACTATTATTGGTCTTTAGAGATTCAATCCGGACTTCCGCAGACCATTCAAGAAAATCTGTTAAATAAAGCGTCAATGGGGGTAACACAACTAGAAAGTAAAAATATAAACCTGTAAGATACAAACTAATTGAAAATTCTGCTGTGAAAGAAGGAGCAGCTACTAGCTGCACCTGAACAGACAGCACTAACTCTATATCCTAAACTGTTTGATAAACTGTCCTTCTTTTTTTTTTTATAACTTTATTTATTGAACATTTTCTGTATTAAACAGACATACAGAGTGTAAAATGAAATGTAAAAAAAGCAATGTGTAAAAATAAACACTCACATGTCAACCCGTCCCACCCACCCCCGTCAACAACCCCCAGAGGCCAAGTCAGACACAAAAAATAAATAAATAAAAATAAATAAAATAAATAAAAAACACAAACCACTTGGGCTTTTTTTAAAAAAAATAAGAAATACGTCCAGAAAAAAAAAAAAAAAAAAGAAAGAAAAAAAAAAGGTAATTAAATACGTAGTAATAAGTGAGAAAACCAGGGTAACAGCAGTGGCTTTTTGTTGCACTGGTGCTCAGTCAGCCTCGAGATTGTGAGGAAATGTCAAGGAGTCCACATATTGTAGGAAAGGGCTCCAGGTCTCATGAAACACCTTGAAGTGAGTACCTAAGCCTCTCAAGTTTGAGATTGTAAAGCACCTCGCGGACCCAGCGGACATGCGAAGGGGGACGGGGGAGCTTCCAGTTCAGCAGGACCAGCCTGCGTGCTAATAGGGTGGTAAATGCAACGGCCCGCTTTAGTGCACTCGGCGTGTCTGAAGTTGGGGGGAGACCAATAAACTGTCCTTCTTTTAAGCCTGACATTTCTGATGAACTCTAAACTAGAATATAAATGTAGTTTTGTTTTGTAATGTTACTTTGCAAAGGAGCGATGGACTGAGAAGCAGCAAAGAGAGAGAGAGAGAGGGAAATAGCTGCTGCTGGTGGAGGCGCGTGGACGGAGTGTGTGTGTGACTGTGAGAGAGAGAGAGGAGAGAGAGAGGGGAAGAAAGTAACACAAAAGTCAACTGTACTAATTACCAGTATATATTAAAGGATTCATTTCAGTTAAAACCCTGTTCCTAAGGATTAAGGAATTGAAATCGTACACACTGTCCAGGTTCCACGCCAATCATCTTCTGCTCTTTGTTCAAAGTGTCACCAGTGATTTTTTTTATTTATGATTCACGATTATGCTGTTTTTAGCCCAAATCTAAAGACCTGTGTTGTTTTCTAGGACAGTTTATACAGAGTGGCAGGAATTTGTTAGAAATTCACCACTTGAGTTGTTGGAAGGACTGTTGGCGTAAAAAGTATGCTTTCGCCAGTTTCCCATCATCCATTTGTCTACACTCTTCAAAACTTAAGAACAGTGCATTTGTACGACGGAGTATTAGGGCCACCAAAAAAAAAAAAAAAAAACCTTAAATTACGACTTTTTATCTCGTAAATTTAGGAGATAAAAAGTCGTAAATTTAGGAGATAAAAACTCGTAAATTTATGAGAAAAAAACTCGTAAATTAATGAGAAAAAACTCGTAAATTTACAAGATTTTAACTTTAAGTCGTAAATTTATGATTAAAGTGGAAGTGAGCATGCAGAGCAGCAGGTGAACGCCGTGCAGCAGCAGACCCGACCCACTACTTTGTTAAACAGGCGAGATGAATGTTCATTGATAACGTTCCTAATGTCTGGAAGCTCATTTGTTTTATTTACAATTTATTAAAGTTTTATTTATTGATGGGTGGTTTGCAGGATCTCTGCAGCTCGATGAAGCCATCGTCAGTATTCCTGCAGCTGTCCACGTCAATCCTTACTTCCTCCACCAAAGACAAATCTCTACATTTGTGTGACGCTTCCGCCGAGGAGAAGCACTTATTTGTCATTTTCAACGTTCTAATGCTAATATAAAAGACTATTTTCATTCCTCTTTATTGTTTTATGCTGAAACGGGACGTTTCATCTGCAGGAGGGGCCATATGGAACACTGTTTACTTCCGCATTGGTGTTAAGATGACAGGTTCATGACGTCAGTTGACAAATGAACTTCAGGGTGTGAATGAAAAGCAGAATAAAGGCTGCAGCGATCCTTTGCATCCAAACGTGTCTCTGAGCTCCTTATTTTACGCATTAAACTCTGCTTTACTGACACTGAACCCCGGAAAGACGGTTACACTGACAATAATCTGATTTTGAGTCATCAAAAGGTTCAGAATCTCTTTGTTTTTAAAACCTGTAATCCGGAAATAAAGCTTCACAAAGGCTCCACGTATTTCATCTTCAAGATAGGCTCCGATAAACGGACAACTTCGGTGTTTTCTATTTGTTAATCTACGACTTTTTTCTCGTAAATCTATGAGATTTTAAGTTGTAAATTTACGAGATAAAAACTCGTACATTTACAAGATAAAATCTCGTAATTTAACTTTTTTTTTTTTTTTGGTGGCCCTAATACTCCGTCGTACATTTGTATTACAAAAAAGTCCCAAAAAGTAAACTGATAAACAACAAAGGTTGCTTTTTGGCTAAACAAAAGTTAACAGGCCAAGTTTAAATTGGTTTCATAAATGTAAATTTATTGGAATTTCCATTAGATTTACACTCTCATGTTTTAGTGGCCAAAAAACAAACAGAGTAGTTAAAATCGGGTAGTTAAACTGCATAAACATACATTTGGTCAAAAGGATGTTCAGCCCTTGACTAATGCCATTGATGCCTTGAGACCAAAGCCTAAACTGTGACAAGTTCTCAGGGTCAGAGCATAAACCGGGCTCTAACCTGGATGCAACCCCAGGTTAATGTCTGGACGGAAAGACAGAATCCGAATTCCTCCACTACCCCTACATTCAGCACTCCAACGGAAAAGGAATGGAAAAATAGTGTCTTTAAATTTGGACATTAATACCACCCGATGAATTCATCAATAGTCAGTGAAGCTGCCAGCACCTAAAAAATACACAGCAACATATGTTTTATAACTTCATTCAACTATAACTTCATTAAAGTCATTCAAAAACAAAAAGTTATGACTTAAATTTAAATGTAAACTTCTGTACTTCAGAACACACCCACATGAAGAAGAAAAGCATTTCTCCTCTGTTGCACATGGATAGCAGCCCTAAGTCACTACAGCTCCTCCTTAAAAACTAAAAAAGTTCCGACACCACTACAGCTCCAAATGCTCCTTTGATTGGAGCAACAGAGAGAAGCTAGGATCTCATGGGAGGATTATGAATTTAGCAAAACACTGAAGTGAACCTAAAACATAAAAAATTAAATAAAATAAAAGAGGAGGAAACCTTTTTCGGAAATCAAAATTTTCTGGTGCCAAGGTGGCAATTAAATAAACCATTGTTGCGATATCTTGGACCCACTCGAAAGGAGAGTCGAGCAGAGTTTACAATGCCACATATATCTTATAAATGCACCATAGCAATACAATGCTAATATTAATATTTTTTAAATGTTGGTGCAAAGGCAATTGTAATTTTTCAACAATATGATCACAATATGAATTTTACACACAAAAAACATTATATTTATGTTTTCTTTTCTACACAAAAAGTGAATATGTTGAAGTTTTATAAGTTTTTCTTTTGTCTCAATCAAAAATGAAGTCTTTGAAAACTTTAACGAAACTGTTTTATTTCTTTTTAGATGATTAAATTGTTTTAATTTAGTTAAATTGTGTCTGTTGGCTGCTTCACCTTAATCCAGCCTCCTCAAAGCTTCTCCTCTGCTCAGAGACTCGGTTCTCCCGGGAGACAGAGTCCTCCTGAGCCGGGCTGCTCGCTCACTCAGAGTAGTCGGAAGGACTGAGATCTGAGGCGTCCTCCAGAGCGTTGTACGTTAGAAATCACCCCCTTCCCGCAAACACGAGTGTAACGCTTCTCAGGTTATGGGACTAGACGCAATAATCAGAATTCGTCTCTGGGAGCCCAAGGTATGTAAATGAAAACAAGACAACGATGAAAGTAAAACGCAATCGATTGTATTAACAGAAAATAGACATTTAAACAATACAAAAAAACAACAACAAAAGGAACCGGGATATGGGTCTGAGTCCTATTGAGTGGTTTCCAAAAGTCTATTGGTTGGGATGTAGTTGAGGTTTGCTGCAGGTGAGGAGTTGTTATTGAGGGTGGAAGTATCAGGATCTCAGATTTGGGTAGCTCGCCATCAAGTTGTAGATCAAAGAATACCTAACAAAAACCTGACCAATGAGCAGGTCTCTTTGGGGTTAGTTTTCAAAGGGAATTGCTGAGGTGTCCAAATATGTTCGTATTATTCGTAATATGTTTTAGGCGTCCTGGTGTGGCCACAGCAGCAGCAACAGCTGAGAGCAACAAGCAGCCAACAGGAAGCAGGAAGTAGCAAGCAGGAAATGCACCAGCTGACCAGGAACTTTTATACACACACCAGGCCTCTCATAATAAGGGCGGGGCCAGGTGTTCACAGTTAGTCTGATGACTTGTCTGATGCCAAGGGGGTTACACTTCCCCCCCCTTATCCCATGAACGTCCTCGTTCACGTGAAAATTGCTCAGGCTGATTAGTGCATCAGGATGATGCTTCAGGCTGTTCATCATCCTGGAGGGCAAAGAAAAAGGCAGAGCTTAATCCATGGAGGACGGTCTGGATACTTTGCAAAAGGGGTCTACCCGGTTTCTGATACTGAAGGCGGACTGGTTGTGTTCTGACACGTTGCTCCTCCAGACTGTGCGACTCAGAAGGCGAGGTGGGCTCCTCCCTTAATTGTGGAGGATCTGCCGACACTGGGACAGATTCGACTGATGAGGCTGGTCCCGCTTCATTTTGCACTGGTCCAGGAGTTTTTGGTGTTGTGGCTGACACAGCTTCAGGACCTCCGCTGGCATCTGATGTGACAGATGCGGGACTAGATTCAACAGCACCCACCAGTTCCCGGTGGGGGATAGTATCCTCTTGAGTCTCTCCCTTTTTACTGTCATCCACATCAGCAGCGGTAGTGACAGCCGGTGGAGCTGGGAGAGGGGTTTCACATTGGGTGGCAGGATCTGGTTGACGTACTGCAGGTAAGACAAAGAGGTAGAGGTGAAACTCACAGGTTCAGTAGGTGATGAAATATACACCTGTTCGTCTTCATCCACTGAGGAATCTGTTGCGGTAGGTGGTGTAGGCAACACAGGAGAACTGTCGTCCTTCATTGGTTTCTTTCTGGAAACTGGATCCCCTGGAGGTACTGATGAGAAGGCACAAGGTAAGAGAAGGTCTCTATGTAATGTCCTCAACGGCTTATCACAGTGCTCTGGTCGGACGGAGTATACTGGTAGATGGCCGGCCTTACTCACAACAATATACAACGATTGTTTCCATTTGTCCGCCAGCTTGTGCTTTTCCCGTTGTCGCACATTCCTGACCAGGACCCTTTCTCCAACATCCAGATCTGCAGCTATGACATGACGATGTAACCTCTCTTTGTTTTTCTTCATGGCTTTTGCTGCATTACTGATGGCTGCCCGTCTATTCTCCTCCAAATGGGAGGTCAACTTCTGAACATACTCCCTGTAAGAGGGTGATCGGTCCTCTTTCAAGGGAAGCCCAAAAGCGAGATCTATCGGTAGGCGGGGTTGGCGGCCAAAAATTAACTCATAGGGTGAGAATCCGGTTACGTCATTCTTTGTGCAGTTGTAGGCGTGAACGAGGGGTTTTACAAAATCTTTCCAGTGTTTCTTTTCCTGTTTCGGAGAGCGTACCAAGCATGTTCAATAGGGTACGGTTGAACCGTTCCACAGGATTTCCTCTTGGATGGTAGGGTGTTGTCCTTATTTTCTGTATCCCAGCCAGACCACAGAGCTTACGGATGGTTTTGGATTCAAAGTCTGTGCCTTGGTCACTATGCAATTTTGCAGGGATCCCATAGTGGGCGAAGAAGTTTTCCCATAGGCATTTGGCGACAGTTCTGGCTTTCTGGTTTGGTGTTGGCACAGCTACAGCATATTTGGTGAAGTGGTCAGTCATCACTAAAATGTCTTTTGTTTTTCCATCCGGTTCAACAGATAGAAAATCCATACAAACAAGTTCCAAAGGATGGGATGTCTTGATGTTGACGAGTGGTGCAGCTCGTTCTGGTGGAGTCTTACGTTTAATGCACCTTTCACAGCTCTTTATTTTGCTGACTATGTCGATGGTCATCTTCGGCCAGTAGAACCGGGAACGGATGAGATCCAAAGTTCTCTCAATGCCTAAGTGGCCCATTTGGTTGTGTAGCTGATGCATGACCACAGGTCTGTACTCTTCTGGTAGTACCAACTGATAGGTGACGTCCTCTCCAACCTGCCTTCGCCTCACCAGAAGGTTGTTATGGAGCTCCAATTTATTGACTTCTCGGAGGAGGAAGGGCAGGTCAGGTAGTTGTTCCCTCACAGCTGGGGGTGGTGTTTCTCCCCGCTCAAGCTGAGTAATCACATGTCCAATGACTGGGTCGGCTCGCTGCTTGGCTGCGAGATCAGCTAGTGAGAGTCGAGGGAGAGCAGAAGAGGCAAACTGGGTGTCATCTTTGAAACCATCAGGCAGGCTGTCAACACTTGAAGATATTGAGAGAACAAGGGCATGAGCAGGATCAGGGAACGAGCTGTACACCAGGTGACGATCACAAATTGCTCTTGTAGTTGACTGGTCAAGTGTGGTGACTGGTTTTAGGTGTTGCTGTGCAAATCTTTGGATTCGTTCTTGTTCTTTGATAGAGACAGCATCATTGGACAGCTCATGCGGTCGACGTGACAGGCCATCGGCATCAAAATTCCGCTTGCCAGCCCGATAGACGATCTTGAAGTCAAAGGTGGACAAGGCAGAAAGCCATCGGTAACTGGTAGCATCAAGTTTGGCTGATGACAGGATGTACGTCAGAGGATTGCTGTCTGTAACCACAGTGAACTGTGCACCATACAGATAGTCATAAAACTTCTCAGTCACTGCCCATTTGAGAGCCAGGAATTCCAGCTTGTGGGCAGGATACCTTGCTTCGCTTCTGGAGAGTCCCCGGCTGGCGTAAGCAACCACTCTGTCTTTTTCTTCATGTTTCTGATATAACACTGCACCCAAACCAGTTGAGCTGGCATCAGTATGAAGCGTGTATGGCTTTTGGGGATCTGCAAATGCCAAGACAGGGGCAGTAGTGAGTTTTTCTATTATCTTGTTGAAGGCTTGTTGGCAAATTGGTGTCCACCGTTCTCTAAACGGCTCTTTAGGATCCAGATAGGCCCCTGGTTTGACTAGTGGTTTCACGTTCTTTTGAGTTGGTGGATATCCTGCGGTAAGATCGTGCAATGGCTTCGTGATAGTGGAGAATCCTTGGATAAACCGTCTGTAATATCCAACAAAGCCAAGGAAGGATCTGAGTTCTTTGAGGGTCTTGGGGACAGGCCAAGTGAGGAGTGTGGAGATCTTGTCAGGATCAGTTTTAACTCCCTCCTGTGACACCACATGTCCGAGATATTTTACTTCGGTCTGGAAGAACACACATTTCTCCAATGAGAGTTTGAGGCCAAACTCCTTTAGTTTATTCAAAACTCTCATGAGTCGTGCTTCATGTTCCTCCAAGGTGGGTGGGAACACAATGATGTCATCAATGAAGACCAATACTTCCTTTAAATTTAAGTCTCCCATACACTTCTCCATGAGCCTCTGGAAAGTGCTTGGTGCATTTGTCACACCTTGTGGCATTCTGTTAAACTCCCAAAATCCAAGAGGGCACACAAACGCTGTTTTTGCTTTGTCCTTTTCCTCCATTTCTATCTGGTAGTAACCAGATTTCAGGTCCAGGACAGAGAACCACTTTGATCCAGATAAGGCAGAGAAGGCATCTTCAAGTTTGGGCAGGGCATAAGCATCTTTTATTGTCTGGAGGTTCAACTTTCTGTAATCGATGCAAAGTCGCACTCCCCCATCCTTTTTGCGAACAACAACAATGGGGGATGCAAATGGTGATTCAGACTCACGGATGATTCCGGAGTCAAGGAGATCTTGAAGGTGTTTTCTAACGGCATCGATGTCTTGAGGATGAATGGGTCTGGGCCTTTGCTTGAATGGAGTAGGGTCTGCAAGCTTAATTTCATGCTTAACTTTGTCGGTTCTGCCAAAGTCCAGGTCATGTGTGGCGAAAACCTCAGGGATGCCGTTAAGCTTCTGGGTTATCCTTTGTCTCCATTCAGCAGATATGGGTGAGTTTCCAAAATCATATTGCAGGTGGGGAGGTTGCACTGTATCTGGTTCTTTGATGCTTTGTTCTTTTGCAATTATAGTGTGAAAGGAACTGACTTCTGCGACTAGGGCTCCTGCAGGGATCTGGATTTGGTGGTCAGACTCATTACACACCACAACTGGCAGGTGACATGGCCGTTTTTGTGGTAGGTTGACAAGACAGCTTTTCACGAGTAGACCACCAGGCAGAGAGCCGGACTGTGGATGCTCGATGATTACAGTCTTTTCACCCTGTAGCCTTGCGACCAGGCTCCCCTCTATGACAGTGGTTTGTCCAGCCAGTATAGTTTGAGGCTGGTTGGGTCGCAGAGTGACAGGGGCGACTTGGCTTTTTGAGTTGCAATTTGAGCGATGTTGGAGGATCTTGTACAAAGCCGAATAACCAGAAACAGCAGGCTGAAATCTTTTCTTGGTCTTGTGATAGGCAACATCTAAGGTATTGGTGCCTATGAGGATCTGAGGGTTTGACTGGTTTTGATCTGGTACAACGAGTGCCAGAGTGTCAACATTTATGGGTTGACCAAGGAGGTCAGCTGGAAAAGTCAAGTTCAATTCAATGAACCCTAGGTAAGGTACGGCTTGCCCGTTTGCACCTCCGATTTCCAGTATATCTGTGATTGGTTTGATGATATGATCTGAGAGGTGAGCTTTATGGAAGGAATGTGGTATTGTTGTTACTTGAGAACCAGAATCAAGAAGACAGTTGTATGATTGATTGTTTATTTTAACTTCTCCAGTTGTCTTTGTCCCGATTAGGCCTCTTGGTAGTTGCAGGGGTTCTTTGGGACTCTTTGGGAAAACAGCTGCTGAGCGTCCCACCACAGAAGCTGGCTTCAGTTTAACTGATGCTTTGTTTCCCATGCTGCTTGTTTTTGACGTAGCAGTGTCTTTTTCTGTTGCACCAGAATTGGATTGGCTCTGTTGGTGCAGGTGGAAGAAACGTGACCATCTTCTCCACAGTTGAAGCAATACCAAGGCTTGGGCTTGGTGGATGACTTTTGAGGAGGACTTTGTTTGAGACGTGTGGTGGATTTGGACTCTGCTGCCAGGTTTCGGGTCAGAAGCTGTGACATCTGCTTTTGGAGTCTTTGGAGTTGTTCTTTCATCTCCTTCAGCTCTCTGTTTGGAGGTGGACTGTGGCCACATGAACAGGCGCTGTGGGATTGAATGGTTGCTTTCTGTTTAGCTGCACCAATGTGTTGCTTCATCAATGACTCCTTGGCAAGTTGTCTGTCCTCTTCTGTCCTGAGCTGAAGCAACAGGTCAGAAAACGAGGGTGGATTTGTTTTTTGTTGTTCCAGTTGCAGCTTCATAATCAAGGAATTGTCCCAACGCCCACGGCAGAACTGTTTCAAAAGATGTCTGTCAACTTCAGATGGTGAAACGCCCCCTTGCTTGACAACTGAACTGAGTGCTAGCTGCAGCCTCTGGAGGTATGCGGATGGTCGTTCCCCAGGGATTTGGAGGGTATTCAGGAACTGAGCGAACAGTTCTTCTCCATCTTGAACAGTTCCAAAAGCTGCATCAAGGGTATTGAGGAACACTGCTGGCAACGTGTCTGGCTTTAGCCCCTTCACCAGGTCAGCTGCAGGTGAAAGAAGGCTCTCCATGATCCTCCGGGTGACTTTCAGGGCAGACAGGCTGGGATCAGTCAGTAGGAGAGCTATCTGGCCACGCCAGGAATCATAATCTGCTTCATTGCTTTGCTTGGGCGTTTTCCCCGAAAAGGGTCGCAGACGTGGAAAAGATGATAGTAGGTCAGTGTTCCGAACCACATGTTCCACAACCACCTTCTGGACCTCGGGTGGATTTAGCTGGTCAGGAGACAGCGACGTTCTTTGCCTTGCTCTAGGCTGACGGGATAGCGCCTCCTGCTGGAAAGGTGGTGCAGGTTGTGGTTGTTCTGAGCCAGTGTCAACTCCTCTTGCTTCCTCCTCATCATCGTCACTGTCCTTATCATCATCATTCTTATAGTCATCTTCATGCTTAAGAGTTATATTCTTTGCTGCTGCTGAATCCAAGTGATGGCCGATCTGAGTCATCACCGATTTCAGGACATTGTCGAAATCACAGCCACTCCGATCTGCAATCCTCTTCAGTCTGGCCAGATAGTCAGGTGGGCTGCTGTTACTGTCTGCTGTGGCAACACACTCGGAGGCTAGAGGTGTTAAGCGGAACTCAAGCTCATCATCCGCTGATGTATGAGTGCGTGGCAACAGTGGCTCTAAAGCAGCGTATGAATTTTCGTCTGCAAACTCAATGATCAGGTTTTTGTGTAGTGCACTCGTGGGATCGTTTACGTACAGGTTACCGTAACTACGCAAACAGTCAATAACGTCATTATCGGTCTTAGTGTTTGTTACCCCTGTAATCAAAACAGACTTATTAACATTAAGTCCTGATTGTGTCACAAACTCTATTGTTTGACAATGGGGTACAACGCAAACTAATTAAGGAAAAACATTTACACACCAGGGCTCCTAGCTAGCTCGCCAAGTGTAACGCTTCTCAGGTTATGGGACTAGACGCAATAATCAGAATTCGTCTCTGGCAGCCCAAGGTATGTAAATGAAAACAAGACAACGATGAAAGTAAAATGCAATCGATTGTATTAACAGAAAATAGACATTTAAACAATACAAAAAAACAACAACAAAAGAAACCGGGATATGGGTCTGAGTCCTATTGAGTGGTTTCCAAAAGTCTATTGGTTGGGATGTAGTTGAGGTTTGCTGCAGGTGAGGAGTTGTTATTGAGGGTGGAAGTATCAGGATCTCAGATTTGGGTAGCTCGCCATCAAGTTGTAGATCAAAGAATACCTAACAAAAACCTGACCAATGAGCAGGTCTCTTTGGGGTTAGTTTTCAAAGGGAATTGCTGAGGTGTCCAAATATGTTCGTATTATTTGTAATATGTTTTAGGCGTCCTGGTGTGGCCACAGCAGCAGCAACAGCTGAGAGCAACAAGCAGCCAACAGGAAGCAGGAAGTAGCAAGCAGGAAGTGCACCAGCTGACCAGGAACTTTTATACACACACCAGGCCTCTCATAATAAGGGCGGGGCCAGGTGTTCACAGTTAGTCTGATGACTTGTCTGATGCCAAGGGGGTTACACGAGGCTCCGGCTGCACTGTTTAGAGACATGCTTGGCTCGCGCTGAGCATGTAGCCACAGCACTGATGTCATCGCCCCGCCTCCCTCCTGCATGCTAACTGGTTTGGAGTTGTGCTACACTTTTTTATTTATCACAATTTTATTTTTGAGTCATTTGATGCAGTTACATTGTGAAAAAGAAAAAACATTTCTCTTAATCCATTTCAATGATCAAATTAGATATTTCTAATTGAATTTTGCTTCACAATTACCAGAGAACTTCTTGAAAATGAAACATCAAATACCATGTTTTTACCATTTTAATTAAGTGACAGAATAAGCAGTGTTGAAGAAGAAAAAGAAAAAATGGTTTGGCGGATTGCTTTTTCTTTTTCATTTTGAATCAACAAATACAGATTCATTTTGAAAATCAAAAAGCATTTCTGGTATTGAGTTTTATTTTTAATTATGCACACATATTGACTCATTTCTTAATAATGTAAACCTACCCAGGTTAAATGAGGATCAAATCACAAACTTAGACTCTCCGCTCTCGTTGTCTACACTTCATGAAGCTCTGTTACTTATGCCTAATGGTAAAGCACCAGGGCCTGACGGCTTTCCTGCAGAGTTTTATAAAGAATTCTGGGAACAGCTGACAGCAACGTTTTATAAAACGGTCACATTTATCAATGAAAGCCAATCACTACCACCTAACATGAACTCAGCCAACATAATTCTTCTAAAACCAGACAAAAATCCCACTAGTCCTTCAAGCTATCGCCCCATTTCTTTAATAAACGCAGATGTAAAGTTTATCTGCAAAGCACTAGCACAGAGAATAGTAAAAATCACTCCTCACATAATTGACTTCGACCAAACTGGATTCATCAAAGGCAGACACTCGGATGACAATCTCCGAAGACTTGTCAATATAATAGACTTTGCCACCATTAAAAACCAGGAAATGACCATACTATCGCTGGATGCTGAAAAAGCTTTTGACAGAGTAAACTGGAAGTTCCTTATTCCTGCCCTCCATAAGTTTGGTTTTGGAGAATCATTCATCAATTGAATCAAAATATTATATCACAACCCCAATGCATCAGTTAGAACTAATAAACAGACTTCAAACAGGTTTTTTCTTGGAAGAGGAACCGGAGAGGGTTGCCCACTCTCTCCTTCTCTTTTTGCATAAAATTAGTCTCTATGCAGATGACATATTACTGTTTTTAAGTAATTTACATTCTGTAAATGAAACGGCAACAATCATTAATGAATTCTCCTCTATATCAGACTATTCCATTAATTGGAATAAATCTGTTTTATTACCACTGAACAGTAATGTGGAGCAAAGACTCACAATTCCAGTTAAATCAGGAAATATCAAATATCTAGGTATCAATTTTTCCCCCAAACTATCAGAACTGGTGCAGCTAAACCACACCCCATTACTGAAAAACATACAGGACGATCTAACACGCTGGACCAACCTGCCTCTATCCCTTAAGGTAGCCACGGTAAAAATGAAAATCTTACCCAAAGTTAATTGTCTCTTCTCAATGATTCCCACACAACCACCACTAAAATATTTCAAAACATTAGACTCATCCATATCAAGCTTTTTATGGAACAATAAACCTGCAAGAATCAGTCTAAAAACTTTTAAATCTGCAAAAAGCTGTGGAGGATTAGAATTACCTAACTTCCACAATTACTTTCTTGCAAATAGATTACAATACATCTTAAAATGGTTTAAAAATAATCCAGAAACCAACTCATGGTTAGACTTGGAACAGGCGTTATGTAAGTAAGTAAGTAAGTAAATTTTATTTGTATAGTACCTTTCACAGACAAAAGTCACAAGGTGCTTCACAGGTTAAAATATGTATATATACACATATAAAAACATAAAAACATAAAAGATAAAAAGCATAAACCATGTAAAACAATCATCTCAAGCCCAATAAAAGCAGTTTCAGTTAAAATGCTTTGCAAAAATAAAAAGTTTTCAGTTGACTTTTAAAAGAATTCACAGAGTCCAGGGAACGTAGGGACAATGGAAGTTCATTCCAGAGTTTGGGAGCAACAGCCTGGAACGATCTGTCTCCTCTAGTTCGAAACCGTGTGCGAGGGACCATCAACAGGTTCTGATCCGCAGACCTCAGTGAACGAGATGGTCTGTAGGGGGCGATCAGATCACAAACATATGGAGGAGCTTGAGAATGAAGGGCCCTAAATGTCAAAACTAGAATTTTGTACTGATAACGGTAAGCAACCGGGAGCCAATGAAGAGCTTTGAGGATCGGGGAGATGTGATCTCTTCTCTTGGTGCGGGTCAAGATCCTCGCAGCAGAGTTCTGGATCAGCTGCAGGCGAGACAGCTCCTTCTTATTCAGACATGAAAACAGACTGTTACAGTAGTCTAGCCGTGTAGAAACAAAGGCATGAATAAGAAGTTCTAGATCTTCATAAGACACCATCTTCCGTAGTTTAGAAATGTTCCTCAACTGGAAGAAACAGTTCCTGATCAACTGCTTGGAGTGCTGCTCCAGCGACATATCTTTGTCAAAAATGACACCCAAATTTCTAAGGCTGGGTTTGACATCCTGGCCAAGAGAACCCAAGTGCTGCTTAATCCCTGGTATGGCATCATCAGGGGCAACAACTAAGGTTTCTGTTTTCTCTGAGTTTAGTTGCAGAGAGTTTTTGCAGAGCCATTGTTTTATCTGCATTAAGCAGTTCATCAGAGAATCCAGCTTGTGTGTCTCGGAGGGCTTAAAAGAGCAATATAGCTGGATGTCATCAGCAAAGAGATGGTAGGAAACATCACTGAAATCCTGAATGATCCATCCAAGAGGGATCATGTATAGGAGAAACAGAACAGGGCCTAGAACAGAGCCCTGGGGGACCCCACACAGTAAGTCTGCTGACTGAGACATTTGGTGGTTAGCCATGACACTGAAATTCCGACCAGATAAGTAAGAGGAGAACCAGTGGAGAACTGACCCTGACAAACCAATCAGGTCCCTCAATCTGTCCAATTAGATCTGATGGTCAACTGTGTCAAAGGCTGATGCAAGATCTAGTAAGACGAGGACCGTGTGTTTGCCAGAATCAGCAGACATCAAAATATCACTGGACACTTTCAGCAGGGCTGTCTCCGTGGAGTGATGTTTACGAAAACCTGACTGAAAAGTGTAAAAAATGCTCCTTTTATCCAAGAACTCTGACAATTGTTCAGCTACCACCTTTTCCAGAATCTTTGAGATAAGTGGAAGCTTTGAGATGGGTCTATAATTCTGGAAGACTGATGGGTCCAGATTAGACTTTTTTAGCAGAGGCTCCACTATAGCATGTTTGAATGCGTTTGGAAAAACACCAGTGGAAAGTGAAAGGTTGATCATTTCAGTGACACTTTGGCCGATGGTATCAAACACCTTTAAGAAGAGCTTGGAAGGAAGAACATCAGATGGACAAGTAGAAGGTTTCAACTTGGTCAACAGAGCAGATATGTCCTCCAGAGTGACAGGCCTAAAAGTAGACCATTTGTGTGAAACAGCCTCCACCACAACACCATCATCACAACAAGGAGGTGGGAGCTGCTCTTTGATCTTCCTAGTCTTGTTTGCAAAGAACTTGAGAAATTCATTGCTGTCGGCTTTGCAGGACACAGGGGGTACTGGGGCTGCAGGACTAACAATAGAATTTATAGTGTCAAACAAAACTTTTGGGCTCTTCTTATCCGAGGATATTAGCTGGCGAAAGTAGTCGGATCTGGCGTCTTTCACCATCTCGTTGTATGAGGACACGAGATCCCTAAGATGCAGCCTGTGGACCATGAGATTGGTGGATTTTAAAAGACGCTCAGTTTGACGACACTGTCTCTTTAAATTCTGGATGGCTTCATTTATCCAGGGACAAACTTTTTTCTTTGATAAATTGGATTTGAAAGGAGCCACCTGATCTAGGATTGTGACACAGTGATCACTAAAACGATCAATCAGATTGTTGACATCAGAACATTCCTTAAATAAGTGGGGGTCAAACAGCGCTGAAAAGATCTATGTGGAAAGATCAACCTGTCAGATCTTCCATTTATTAGCCAAACAGTTAAAAAACAGGATTGTTTCAAAAGTATTAATATAAATGCCACTTTAACAGCCTCGTGGGAATTTCTCAAAATATCTAAATCATCAATTCAACCGTGCAAAATGACACCCATCTGGAACAACCCAGACATCCTTATAAACAAAAAAATGATTCACTTCCCAGCTTGGCAAGCAGGGGCGTAAAACAGCTAGAGCACATAATTATTGATAGAAGATTCATAACTCCCCAGGTACTTCAAGTGTTTGGTCAGCTCCCAACTTAAAATGAAACAAAGACATGACCGTGTCGCTGTGAAGCGCGAGTTTCACCCAGGTGACAAGGTGCTTGCTTTACTTCCGGTTTTGGGTTCGTCTTTGTCTGCCAAGTTCACTGGTCCACTTGAAGTACAACAAGTGTTGAAAAACAACAATTACCTCCTGGGCAGTTCTGACAAACGGCGTAAACCTCGCGTTTGTCATATAAATATGTTGAAGCCATATCACTTGCGTGGAGTTTCAGAGCCCACTGTGACCCCAACTCCACAGATTTCTGCAGCAGTCACTGTACAGCCAGAAAAGCCTGAAGAACCTGAGGAGGATGACGGTCTGCGCATTCCTAATTCACCTCGCTCCTGTGCTAGACTGCCTAACTCTAAGATGCTCAAAGTTCTTCCTGCTAAACTTAACCATTTGGAGGAGGCTCAGAAACGTGATGTTTTGGCCTGTGTTTCCCAATACACATGCCCTTTCAGGGATGTACCAACTTCCACTACTGTTCTTAAACAAGATATTGCCGTGAAAACAAATAAACCAATAAAGCAACACCCGTACAGGGTTAATCCTAAAAAGAGAACTCTCATGAAACAGGAAACTGACTATTTAGTTACAAATGGCCATGCAAAGCCCAGTGTCAGTCCCTGGAGCTCCCCATGTCTGGTTGAAAAGAAACCTGATGGAACCCCTCGGTTCATCACAGATTTCAGAAAAGTCAATTCAGTCACAGTTCTCGATTCCTATCCTCTTCCTAGGATGGATGACTGTATTGACAACATTGGCAATGTGAACTTTGTAACCAAGCTTGATCCTCTAAAAGGATATTGGCAAGTCCCTTTGACAGAGCGTGCCTCAGAAATTTCAGCCTTTGTTACTCCTGACACGTTTCTACAATATACAGTTATGCCCTTTGGATTGTGTAATGCGCCAGCCACTTTTCAGCGTTTAATGAATATCGTCCTTGCTGGCCTTCAAAATTGCAGTGCCTATCTGGATGACGTAGTCATCTACTCCTCAACCTGGGAGGAGCATGTTGAGATGCTGCACACAGTATTCTCTCGTTTGGAAAACGCGTCACTCACATTAAACCTAGCCAAATGCGAATTTGGACAGGCTACAATTACTTATCTGGGGAGACAAGTAGGACAGGGAAAAGTTCGACCCTTGGAAGCCAAGGTTGAAGCAATTTTGAGCTTCCCCACTCCTACCACCCGTCGTGACTTGCGTAGGTTCCTTGTTATGGTAGGATACTACAGGAACTTTTGCAGAAATTTTTCATCTGTCGCCTGTCCCCTTACCACTTTGAGTCCAAAGGTGAGTTTTTCTTGGAGCCCCGAATGCCAGCATGATTTTGACAGTGTGAAGTCTTTATTATGCCATGCACCTGTTCTAGCTGCACCAGACCCTTCTCGGCCTTTTGTGCTGGAGGTTGATGCCAGCCAAAAGGGTGTTGGCGCAATCCTTCTGCAGGAGAATGCAGATGGCATTGAACATCTGGTCTGTTACTTTTCTAAAAAGTTTAACAAACAACAGCAAAACTATTCCTCCATAGAACAGGAAACTTTGGCATTGTTGCTGTCACTTCAGAATTTTGATGTGTATGTTGGATCTAGTTCTCTGCCAGTTGTTGTTCGCACTGACCATAACCCACTTGTTTTCCTATCTCGTATGTATAATCACAACCAGCGTCTCATGCGTTGGGCTTTGTTGGTGCAGGACTACAACCTTCAAATCCATCACAAGAAAGGTACAGAGAACCTGTTAGCAGATGCACTGTCCAGGTCTGGGTGATTCCGTTTTTCCATCGTTCGGTACTGTTCCATACGCACACTTGATTTTGTTTGGTGGTTCTGGTTGCGATGATCACCTGTGTGGAAGTCAGGTCAAGCACTCACACTCTGTCAAGCCTCGCTGCAACCTCCAGCTATGCCTCAAGCCACAGTCCTCATCAGACTCCTACCAAGCCACAACCATCTCTCCTGAAAGGAAAATAAATACTCTTACTCACCTCTCACCTACTTGTGTCCTCATTCTGGGTTTCAGCATCTGGGTCTGTTCATCCTAGAAATCATGACAGAATGAACTGTCCTAACTCCTGACCCAGCTGACCCAGAAGGACTCCGCTATGCAGTTAACCAGCAAAGAGCTTTCCTGGAACTGCACTCCAACGCCTTTTATCGCATGTCAAAAATTCAAGAGGATCTACGTTCCCAACTTAATGGTATGACACAAACATTTATGGATTTACCCAGACAAATGTCTAATTCTGTTACCACAGCAACGTTTCCTACTTCCGGCAACACTTCCACTCCCGTCCCAGCCCCGGAAAACTTCCGTCTGCAACCTGAGCCATCGGAGATGTTGAAGTATGCAGCGGCGTCCTCCTCCAATGTCAGCTTTTGTTCCAACAAGCCCCCAGGCACTATAATTCTGATCTCAGCAAAATCGCTCTCATCGTCAACTCACTGAGAAATAAAGCCTTGCAGTGGAGCCAAGCTTTTCTAGCAGTCAATCCCATAACCCATCTGCCTTTTGAATGTGTCATCGACGAATTTCGTCTGATATTTGACCAGCCTAAAAAACAGGAAGAAGCCTCCAGGAAACTCCTCGCTCTCAGGCAATGTAACCGCTCCGACAGTGATCACGTCATCGACTTCAGAATCCTGGCGGTGGAGGCCGGCTGGTCGGATCCGGCACTCCGCTGCGTCTTCTATCAATCCCTCAATGAATCCATAAAAGATCACCTATGCACACAACCTGAAACCAACAACTTTGAGGAACTAGTCTCCGCTGCCCTGCGCTCGGACACCCATTTACGGGAGCGTCAACATGAAAGAACACCTCCGGCACATAACTCATGCAAACTGTTAACACTCATTCTTCCCCTGCCGGTGCTTCAGAGAACTCCCGAAGCCTTCCTGAGGAGCCCATGCAGATAGGGCTCTCAAAGATATCCGCTGAAGAACGCCAAAGGCGCAGAGAGGAAGGTGCGTGCTTTTACTGTGGGAACCAGGGACACCATGTAAATCATTCCCCTCTTCATCCCCCACTGGGGCTAGCTTTTTTTCGTTGAGAAAAAAAAGAGATCCCCAAGACCTTGCATCGATTATCGCGAACTAAACCAAATCACTTTAAAAGATAAGTAGTCTTTGCCTCTCATTAGCTATGTGTTTGACTCCATCCAAGAAGCCCGTATTTTTACGAAGCTCGATCTCCGAAACGCCTACCATCTTGTGCGCATCCAAGAGGGAAACGAGTGGAAACCGCTTTCAACACCCCTTTAGGACACTGAGTATCTTGTCATGCCCTTCGGGTTAACCAACGGGCCAGCCGATTCCAACGTCTCGTCAATGACGTACTCAGGTACTTCCTCAACCACTTTGTTTTCGTCTACCTCAACGATATTCCTATTTATTCCAAAGATGTCTCTCTACACAAGAAACATGTCAGATCGGTGTTGCAGAGGCTATATGAAAATCACTTGTTTGTTAAAGCCGAAAAATGCACTTTTCATACCACTACAGTTCTGTTTCTTGGTTACATCTTCGAGGCAGGTAGCATTCTCCCAGATCCAGCTAAAATAAAAGCTGTGTCACAGTGGGAACCACCTACCACACGCAAAAAACTACTGCAGTTTCTGGGCTTTGCAAATTTCTATAGACGTTTCATCAGAAATTACAGCTCCATTGCCGCCCCATTACCTCAACTCACATCCACTGCCAAAGCCTTTCAGTGGCATCCTGCAGCCCAAGCCGCCTTCGACCACCTTAAAAGACTCTTTGTGAGGCAGTTTTGTCTCAAAGGGAGGAGGCCACGAACAAACTGAAAGCTTGTGCTTTCTTTTCTAAAAGCAATTCCCAGCTGAGAGGAACTACGATGTTGGCAACCTTGAACTCTTTGCCATCAAGTTGGCTCTCGAGGAATGGCGTCATTGGCTGGAGGGAGCGGCTCATCCCTTCATCGTATGGACTGACCATAAAAATCTTTCATATCTCCGATCTGCCAAAAGACTGAATTCACGCCAGGCCCGTTGGTGCTTATTCTTTGACCGCTTCAATTTCACAATCACTTACCGACCAGGATCTCGTAACGTCAAACCTGACGGCCTTCACGCAAATACTGCTCATCTGAGACCACCTCCATCGCCAACATCCTGCCTTCCACTTGCGTGGTGGGGAGCTTGACTTGGGACATTGAGGCCAGAGTGATCCAAGCCCAAAGTGAGGAGCCTAATCATCCTGTTACCCGTAACGGCACCCTTTATGTTCCCAGTTCTCTGAGATCTGACGTCATCACCTGGGCCCATATGTCCCGCATCGCCTGTCATGGGGGAGTCCATCGCACCCTCAACCTGCTCCGCAGACATTTCTTTTGGTCAACCATGAACAAAGATGTCAGGGAGTATGTTGCTGCATGTACCATCTGCGCTCGCTCAAAGTCTGCTCACTCACCACCTTCTAGGTTACTCCAACCTCTACCCACGCCCAGTCGTCCGTGGTCCCATATCGCCATGGATTTCGTCACCGGCTTCCCAGACTCTCAAAGAAATACGGTCATCTTCACGCTAATCGACCGTTTTTCTAAATTTGTGCACTTCATTCCACTCCAGCAGCTCCCCACGGCCACTGAAACCGCAGAAATCCTGGTACAATACGTTTTCAGACATCACGGCATCCCATCTGACATCGTATCAGATCGCGGACCTCAGGTGTGAAAGGCCTCCCTCTGGGAGCCATGGTCAGTCTTGCATCCGGGTACCATCCTCAGTCCAACGGCCAAGCTGAACGTGCCAACCAGGAGCTGGAAGCATCCCTACGTTGCCTAGCGGCCGATAATCTCAAGGACTGGTCTAAATACCTGGTATAGGTCGAGTATGGGCACAACTCCCATCCTTCTTCTGCCACAGGAATCTCGCCGTTTGAAGCATCCCTTGGGTTCTCGCCACCGCTGTTCCCGTCCCACGAATTCCACCTAGCTGTGCCCTCGGTGCAAGACCACCTCCAGCACTGTCAGCGCGTTTGGCAACAGACCAAGGCGGCGCTCAGGAGAGCAACTGCCGGACGGCGAATCGTCACAGGGTGGTGGGACCCGACTATCAGCCTGGACAGAAGGTATGGCTGTCTGCCAGGAACATCCCTGTTCAAGCCACGTCTCGCAAGCTCGCCCCCAGGCACATTGGCCCGTACACAACTGACAAGATCATTAATCCCTCCTGTATCCGCCTCAATCTCCTGGCCGCCCTCAAGATCCACCCTTCCTTCCACATCTCACAAATCAATCCAGTTTCGGAAAACTCCTTGTGCCCGCATTCCGCTTCCCCACCTCCCGCCCGCATCATAGACGGCGCTCCGGCTTACATGATCAGCCGTATTCTGGATGTTTATTTATTTGTTTATTTAACAGGGACAGTGCACATTAAAAGCATCACTGCAATGCGCCAGAATTAGCCCAAAGGCTATTTTTCATCCGTAGTCCCCGGACAGGTGTTAAAAATTGTCAACCTAAAAACATCAATACATTTAGTAAAAATATACATTTACAATTAAATTATCATCTAAAATACATATACTAATAAAAACATGCACATAGAGAAAACATAAAAAACAAGTATAAAAAACACAAAGGTGATAGAGGGGAGGAGGAAGGGCAGGTGTTAATCCAGTTCAATGTGAACATGTTTGTTGTGATATGAGCCAGTTTTTTAGGTTCTTTTTAAACAGAGTGTATGTGGTGATGTGTCTTATGATGTGAGGGACAGAGTTCCATTCTTGTGCTGCTGTTACAGAGAAGGCGCTCTGGCTGAAGGCACTTCTCCTCATGTTTGACGTCGGAGTCGCGGCCATCAGTTCCTCGTTGATTGGGAAGGGTACGGTCCTGGGGAGCGCTCCTGGGTCTCCCGCTCCCTCATTTTGGACCACACACTCATCTCTGATTTCTACCGCGCCCACCCGGATCGCAGCCCTGGACCCCCTGGAGGCGGATTGTTGAGGGGGGGGGGTACCTTTATGGTGCCTGTCAGTTTCCTACGCCTTCTGCTCTGCTCCTGACTTCACCAGCTGTGACCAATCCACCTCATCAACCGCTGCAGCTCAAAAGGAGACCCAGCACCACCATCAAACGCCAGTTCGTTGACCCTTATGGTGACTATACCTGGTCTCAGTTTAACTCATGTTTATGAATACAAGTCTTGTCTCTATTCTAATTTTATTCTCCCTGCCTCAGGATTCCAGCCTCCAAAGGTCACCTGTGTGGAAGTCAGGTCAAGCCCTCACGCTCTGTCAAGTCTCGCTGCGACCTCCAGCCACGCTTTAAGCCAAAGTCCTCATCAGACTTTTATAGCTGAGTTTTAGCATCTGGGTCTGTCCATCCTATAAGTCATGACAAAAATGCTAATATAAATATTTTTTTTAAAATGTTGGTGCAAAGGCAACTGTAATTTTTGAACAATATGATCACAATATGAATTTTACACACAAAAAATCAACACTACATTTGTTTTCTGTAGCTACACAAAAAGTGAACATGTTGAAATTTTATACGTTTTTTTTTGTCTCAATCAAAAATGAAGTCTTTGAAAACTTTAACAAAACGGTTTTATTTCTTTATAGATGATTAAATTGTTTTGATTTAGTTAACTTGTGTCTGTTGGCTGCTTCACCTTCATCCAACCGCCTCAAAGCTTCTTCTCAGACTCGGTTATCCCAGTAGAGACGGTCCTCTTGAGCTGGGTTGCTCGCTCACTCAGAGTAGTCGAAAGGACTGAGGAATGAAGCGTCCTCCAGAGTGTTGTATGTTAGAAATCACCCCCTTCCTGCAAACACGTTTAGAGACATGCTTGGCTCGCGGTGAGCATGTAGCCACAGCGAGAGGGCACAGAGGTGATCGCCTTACTCTTGCATTCTGACTGGTTTGGGGTTTTGCCACACTTTTTGCAGGGTAAATGTGAAAACGAAAGTGCAATCAAGTCTTTAAAGATGTTAATGATGATTTAGTGATGTCACAGACTGAGCGATGTTAAAATAGACAATAAAAAAACGTGTCAAAGGACTAACTTTTAATTTTATTTTTTGAGTCATTTGATGCAGT
>CM074504.1:25484769-25503885 GCA_037389245.1 Oryzias sinensis
ATATATATATATATATATATATATATATATCATATATATATATATCATAGGTGCATTTCCACAGTGAGAAACAGAATCTGAAGAAACATTCACAAATCACGTTGTACGATTTTTTTTAAACAATTTATTTGTATATTACTGTGACAAATAAGTATTTGATCACTTGATTATCAGATAGATTTCTGACCAGCAGAGACCTGCTGTTCTGCTTTTAAGTAGTCCAACTCCACTCTGCTCATGATTCTAAATGAGTGGCACCTGTTTGAGGTCATTAGCTTGCATAAAGGCACCTGTGCACCGCACAATCAGTCAGAAGTCTAACTACCAACAAAGCAAAACCAAAGAGCTGTCAAAAGACACAAGAGACAAAATTGTAAACCTTCACAAAGCTGGAAGTGGCTACGGGGCAATTGCCAAGCAGCTTGGTGAGAAAAGAACAACTGTTGGAGCAATTGTCAGAAAATGGAAGAGGCTAATGATGACCGTCAATGTCCCTCGGGACTGGGGCCCCTCGCAAGATCTCACCTCATGGGGTATTGATAATGCTAACGAAGGTAAAGAATCAGCCCGTGGCCTACATGGGAGGAGCTGGTCAATGACCTGAAGAGAGCTGGGACCACCGTTTCCAAGGCTACTATAAGTAATACATTAAAACGTCCTGGTTTAAAATCATGTATCGCACGGAAGGTTCCCCTGCTGAAGTCAGCAAACATTTAGCCATAATTATAAGTAAATTAACTACATATATTTTTTCTGCATTAAGTCTTCCTTGTGTAAAATATCCAAAAATAATATGCTCGTCAAATAATCTATAATCTTCACATAGATGAGTTCTTATAAAATGTATCACATCTTGACAGAATGAACAGTTTATGTCCAGATAAACTTAGTAGAGAAATGTTTCACTAGATAAAATTTGTGAAGAATTTTGAAAGAAATTTCTCTGATTTTATTGGTGATAAAATACTTTTGGGGTGCGAAAAAGGTCTATTACCTGCGAGGCTAACCCGGAGGTGTGCAACAGGAAGTGGGCGGTTCCAATGGCCAAATACTGCCCACAGTGAGGGCTTCTTGGCCTTTTATAGCGCCCCATGAGGCCACTGCCTGTAATTATCCTCCCAACTGCCCCTGAGCCAATTAATCCTGCCACATTAACAAAGGCTTCTGTACCAAATATTAAAGTTGTTTAACTCAAGTGATCAAATACTTATTTGTCACAGTAATGTACAAATAAATTGTTTTAAAAAATTTTTAGACCCCTCCATGTTTTCTAAGTGGGAGAACTTGCTAAATCATAGGGTGATCAAATAACAACTCAAATTTACATATTTATCTAACTAAATTTCATATTACTACAATGCCATGAATATTTTTCCATCTTAATTTATTATAATTCTTGAACCCTCATATGTCTAAGTTTGACCCGGCTGATATACTCATTTGCATAACAATAAAAAGAAAAAACAAATATACTCAGAGAGTAAAAATACATTTAACAATTTTCCAACATTGTCTTTACAGAACTTGATATTAGGGGTGCTACATAAACTCTCATCATCCTCTCTCTCCCTCTCACTCATGCTGGAGAGACTTAAGCAGGACAAAATAACTGGGCAAAACACGGCAAAACACAGTGAAACAGCTAAACAACTAAACACATTTGGTCAAAAACCCACACTTAAACCCAAATCCGTCCAGACAGGCAAAGGGAACGGTATCCCAAAATCCTTTGCGGTGCCGATCTAACAGCAGAACCAAAGTTACACCTACTTAATTGAATTAATTTTTATAAAAGTAAAATAACTGTCTGAAAACTACGTGTTATTTTTAAGCTGATTTAACTAAAAAAATTATTTATCTTAACTTGAGCAAATAATTAAGTTAGATCAAAGTAAAAACGTTTATTTTTCCAACATCCATATGTGGTCTGATCACCCTCTCATGGTGGAAAAAGTATTATCTGAGCTTCTTCATCCACTAAATCATCTTCAAATGGACACGCCATGCTGCTTCACCTCTCTGAAAACAACTAACCTTCAACTAAACCTGCTCCAGACCAGGTTATGTTCGGAGCATGAGTTTCTATGGCAACTTGACATGCCCTGAAACATACCTCCTTTTTCTGAACCGAAAACTGAGGTTATCAACTTCCTTAGCATCAAACTTACCGTGGGAGCTAGCATAACCTGCTTTCTGGAATACCCCCAGTCGTGTCCAGACAAAATAAAGGCTTATGTAATTCTCACATATTTACGTACAGCCAAGATGCAATTGCAGCATCCACGGCTAAATGTTTTTGTTGGCACATATTAACCTAACCTTAACACTTCTTCCGGGTCCATTTGACCAAGAAAAATAGCATTTACCACACAGATTAAAAAAAATTTGAGCAAACAGGCAATTAATAATATTCATAACAATAATAAAAGAACATTTAGATGATCGTCTCGCTCTGTAATTGGATGACGTTTTTATAAGACTATGTACACAGTTCAATTCTAATATGATCTTTGATCTGAACAAAGACATTTTGCACATGTCACAGCTATTGATTTTAGTTACTATCTGATTAGATATTTTTTCTTTTAAAAATATTCTGAATCTAAAATCCAAATTTATTGAGCGTTCCTGCTATTTCAATCTGGAAATGAATGAATGAATGAATGAATGAATGAATGAATGAATGAATGAATGAATGAATGATTGTCAATACAGTCATCCATCCTAGGAAGAGGATAGGAATCGAGAACTGTGACTGAATTGACTTTTCAGAAATCTGTGATGAACCGAGGGGTTCCATCAGGTTTCTTTTCAACCAAACATGGAGAGCTCCAGGGACTGACACTGGCTTTGCAAGGCCATTTGTAACTCAATAGTCAGTTTCTGTTTCATGAGAGTTCTCTTTTTCAGGATTAACCTGGACGGGTGTTGCTTTATTGGTTTATTTGTGTTCACGGCAATATCGTGTTTAAGAACAGTAGTGGAAGTTGGTACATCACTGAAAAGGCATGTGTATTGGGAACACAGGCCAAAACCGCCACGCTTGAGCCTCCTCCAAATGGTTAAGTTTAGCAGGAAGAACTTTGAGCATCTCAGAGCGCAAACAGCAGAGCGAGGTGAATTAGGAATGCGCAGACCGTCATCCTCCTCAGGTTCTTCAGGCTTTTCTGGCTGTACAGTGACTGCTGCAGAAATCTGTGGAGTTGGGGTCACAATGGGCTCTGAACCCACAGAAAGACAGGCTTCAACACGATATGACAAACGCGAGCTTTACGCCGCTTGTCAGAACTGCCCAGGAGGTAATTGTTTTTCAACACTTGCTGTACTTCGCGGACCAGTGAACTTGGCAGACAAAACACTAACCCAAACCGGAAGTGGAAGGGCAAGCACCTTGTCACCTGGGTGAAACTCGCTCACAGCCATTACCTGGGTCAAGTCTTTTGTTTCATTTTAGTTGGGAGCTGACCAACACCTTTAGCTTAGTTTGTTGTTGACAGCGTGAACTGCTCATTACAAACTCACGACTAGACACGACACTTTTTTCTTTTTGTCCTCACTGCCACAAAGAGTTTTTCTTTAACGCTGGAGCTTGACCTCTGGGAGTGTGGCTAAAACCAATTCAGCAGGGGCTGAATCCAAGTGACTCTTGAACAGACTCACGTGCAGCAAAATGAAACAAAAGGGACGCCTCATCCCAATTTTTCTTAATTTAAACAATATTTCAAGCATAGCTTAGAGTTTGATGTTAACGCTCTAGTGCTTCCTGAGACTCGGATGGTACGCATTAGATGTAATATGATTTATGTCGTGCGGTTTGGGTAATCTGTTTAAACAAACTCGGATTTGAAGTTCGCCTGATCCGCTTGAATTGTTTTAGGTAACCCAAAAGTAGAAAAGAATTTTGTAAGTGCTTTAATGACAGAACGAGTGGTTATTTTCCGCAGTGGTACAGGAAAACTTGTGGCTGCACACATTATGGTAAACAGGAACTTATTACCGTTTTGGGTGCGAGGCAATGGGCCAAATACAGTCCAGAATGACGATCAAATGGATTTTTCACTATGGAATTGGTTGTAACCTCGCGCAGGCGTGGAGCTGGTTTGGCTTCCAGCCATCTGACAGACATGGCAACTTTGGACAAAAGCGCCATCTACATCCTGTTTAACACCTGGCCAGAAAAATGTTTTAACAGAAGTCGAGCAGGTTTTGTCACCCCAAGATGTCCTGATCACTGGCTGCGGTACAATGATGGTACTGCGCTACGATAATTTAAAGGCACAACGATTTGGTTTACAGTTTGCCAGGGTGTGTGCTTCAGCAGCAGGAGGAGACCATTTCTCATAAGAACGCTCATTATCCAGAAATAACCCGATTCTTTCTTTTGGCAAGTTGCTCATCACCACCACCATGGAGAAACATGTGGCGTAGAGGATCAGTCTTCGCTCAGCGCACAGGCGGGTGCGTGTAATGGGGAGCGCGGGCTTTGAACGCTCCAAATCAGATGAATTGTCCACAGGAGCTTCCACCTGTACTGGAGGAAGACAATCAGAATTAACCCTGTTCTGAGAGTGTTCATCTCCTGAAAAAGGTTGACATAAGAATGTTATCAGAGGCAATATCTGGCATTTTTACGGACTGTGTTACACAGCACAAGTTGGGTACAACTTGCGCTCTGTTTTGTCTAGTGCATTATGATCATGAAAATCTGGAAGGGATTTCTGTAAGACTTCCAGATGCGGCACGACTTTACCGCCGGCTACATCATTTCCCAGTAAAATAGCGACCCCTTTCATGGGTAATGCAGGACACACGGCCATAGGGAAAATGCCAGATATTAAATTAGACCTCAAATGGACTCTGTGTACGGGCCGAGGAGTGTACCTCATGCCAATTCCACAAAGTATGACATTATAGTCCTATTGCCACTCACATTCCACAATAGTCACAGGAAGAACACGCTGCAAAGTCTAATGTGTTTGCTAAAATTACAGCTCAGATCCACCTGTATCCCTCAAAATACGCACAGGTCGTTCATCTGGGGCGCCACCACTCAGTGAGACAAAACCTTCGAATACGAATGGTTCAAAACAGGAGTCGGGAGTTTCCGCGCATTTAACTGACACCGGATTTATTGCACCGACACCTTTTAGGTCTAGACGGACTTTGTGGGCCACGCTCAGTTTTATTTTTTCAGAAGAAACACAGTCACGCATCACATGTCCAAGTTTGTGGCAGTAGTAACACTCACGCGTTTCTCTGTTCAAATGTGTTTTGTTTCGAGCTTGCTGTGTTACAGCTGTAGCTCTCGGGTGGTTCGCTAATGTTGGGAAGGTTGTTTTGTGTGTCAAGCATACTCATCAGCCAAAGACGGTCGCTGATGGCCAGAAGTTACCTTCGCTCATTTGGCAAACCACAACACCATCAGGCAGACTTTTAAACTCCTCTAACAGAATGAGGTTACGGAGAGAAGCAACATCCACTTTGATGCCGCACCAGCGATCTAAAGAACGCATTTCTTCCAAGCAACTCACGAGTTTGTGACAAAGATTTTTCATGTCGAACTTCTGGCGGTAAGCTTCAGGCACTAGCTCAGGCCTGTAAAACAGCTGTTTTAACTTTATCATAATCTAGACTGTCTTCAAGAGGAGCGACACGACTTCCCGAGCTTTCCCACACATTTTACAGTGTGGAGCAGTAATGGCCAAACATCACGGGCCAATTTAACGTGCCAGTACGCGCTCAAAGGACGCAAAATACGCACTCCACTTCACTCCCGAAGGCGCGGCAATAAGTGGAATAAATTCATTTACGCCAAGCAGCGGTGGAAGATCGGTGAGTGGTGTGCGCTGTCAACTGCGATACCGGAAGCTGAGCTCTTCACTTCCCTAGCTCCAGCTGACGGATCCCGACAGCTGCCCCAGCCTCACTTCCAAACGCCTAATCTCCAGCGCATCTGGCGGTTTGTGCCCTTTTCCTGAGCTCCTCGTTGCAGACGGGCGAGCCGCACTTTCAGTCGCCGCCATCCCGCCACTCCACCTGCCTGGAGAGAGCGATCGTAGCGCGGAGGCTGAAGGGTGGTTTTCCTGTTCGATTTCATCGCTCTCTTAGCACGGAGATGTCTCCACGCACGTCACCATGCATGGGGCGCCGCTGTCACGCTGCGCCACCTTTCTCCTCGGAGGCGCCGGTCCATGATGTTACGTACCTCAGTGACAGTCAGGATTTAACCACGCCATTCTCATCAGATCACCCACCAAGAGATCCTTAAGAGCCTGCTTGTTTATAGGTTTCAAAAATGAACGCTAAATGACTCCGCACTTGTCTAAATCGCACTTGCGGCACGCATCTAACAAAGACAAGGATGGGTGAGCAATGAAATGCTCAAGACTAAAGCCAGTCGCCATGGTTTTTCCCCCTTTACAGGTATGTGTACGGCACAAACAGAACCAGCACTAAGGACACAGCACCTATGAGCCGCCAACATAGTTGTTGCAAAACAACCAGCCAGGGTGTATAATCTTATAAAGATTAATCCCGGACGAGCCCCCACTTATGTTACATCCCACCCAGAGGGAGGGAGAAAATAGGTAACATAAAGAAATAATATTAAGCCGGAAGGGTTGAATGACACAGTGCAGCCGCTATTTTAAATGACAGCTGGGGCAAAGAAGGTAACAAACTTAAATGCTCAGGCACTAATGCAATAAATAAACTAAAGAAAAGACAACTGAAATGGACATCATTCAATACACTAAAATTGCTAAACAAAGTCCACAAACACAATTCACAATCAGGGGAAAACCAGGCAGTTTTAACAGGCTCAACGCTAAGTCCAACAACAGGGTCATTGATCAAACAGATTCCTCCCAGAATTCAGCTGCCCACTGGAACATAGGCTGCTCCAGGCTTTTATGCTTCCCACCCAGCCTGGTGATTGGAGGAGGGAAAGCTGCAATCATCTCCTGCAGGAGGTGAAGTCAACTGATGTGGTGGAGGCTTCTGCAAAAGACACACAACCACACACACACAACACACACATACACAACAAACACACACATACACACACCAAAAGGCCTGGGGCCAGAATACTTCTCCCCTTAAGTCATAAGCCTTTAACCCCAAGGGTTTGCAACCAGAACCACTCAAACAAAAATCAAGTGTGTGTATGTAAACATTACCTAACGATGGAAAAACCGAATCACCTCAGATTCCGGACAGGCATCTAAGTAACACAGGTTCTCTGTACCTTTCTTGTGATGGATTTGAAGGTTGTAGTCCTGCACCAACAAAGCCCAACGCATGAGACGCTGGTTGTGATTATACATACTGAGAGAGAGGAAAACAAGTGGTTATGGAGCCAAAAAAAACAACAACTGGCAGAGAATCAGACTCAACACACACATCACCTAAAGATATTAAACACGTCACTTCAATATGTGGAATAGTTTTGTTGTTGTTTGTTAAACTTTTTGAAAAGTAACAGACCGGATGTTCAACGCCCATCTGCATTCTCCCTGCAGAAGGATCATAAGCAACACTTTGGCTGGCATCAACTCTGTTAGTCAAAAGGCCGAGAGGGTTCATGAAGCTGAACAGGTGCATGACATAATAAAGACACACTGTCAAAAGCATGCTGGCATTCGGGTCTAAAACCCTCACCTTTGGACTCACCAAAGTGGTAAGTGTATTGCATGCACAGATGAAAAAATTTCTGCAAAGTTCCTGTAGTATCCTACCATACCAGAACTCACGCAAGTCAATGACGGGTGGTAGAATGGGAAGCTCAAAATTGCTTCAACCTTGGCTTCCATGGGCTTAACTTCTTTCTGTCCTACTTGTTCTCAGATAAGTAATTGTAGCCTGTCCAAATTCACATTTGGCTAGGTTTAATGAGTGACGATTTTCCAAACGGAGAATACTTTGTGCAGTATCTCAAACATGCTCTCCCAGGTTGGAGGAGTAGATGACTACGTCATCCAAATAGGCACTGCAATTTTGAAGGCCAGCAAGATTTATATTCATTAAACGCTGAAAAGCGGCTGGCGATATAATAATCCAATGGTATAACGCTGTATATTGTAGAAACGTGTCAGGCGTAACTAAGGCTGAAATTTCTGAGGCACGCCTGTCAAAGGACTTGCCAATATCCTTTAGAAGATCGTAGCTTGGTTAAGCAAAGTTCGTGATTGTTAATGTTGTCAATACAGTCATCCATCCTAGGAAGAGGATAGAATCCCAGAACTGTGACTGAATTGATTCTTCTTGAAGTCTGTGATGAACTGAGGGGTTCTTACTCAGGTTTCTTTTCAACCAAACATGGAGAGCTCCAGGGACTGACACTGGCTTTGCAAGGCCATTTAAATTAAATAGTCAGTTTCTGTTTCTATGGAGAGTTCTCTTTCAGGATTAACTTGTACGTGGTGTTGCTTTATTGGTTTATTTGTGTTCACTGCAATATCGTGTTTAAGAACAGCAGGAAGTTGGTACATCACTGAAAAGGCATGTGTATTGGGAAACACAGGCCAAAATTCACGCTTGAGCTCCAAATGGTGGTTGCTTAGCAGGAAGAACTTTGAGCATCTCAGAGGCAGTCTAGCACAGGAGCGAGGTGAATTAGGAATGCGCAGACCACATCCTCCTCTTGGTGTTCTTCAGGCTTTTCTTGGCTGTACAGTGACTGCTGCAGAAATCTGTGGAGTTGGGGTCAATGGGCTCTGAACCCACGCGAAAGGGATATGGCTTCAACATATTTATATGACAAACGCGAAGCTTTACGGCTTGTCAGAACTGCCCAGGAGGTAATTGTTACTTTTCAACACTTGTTGTACTTCAAGGACCAGTGAACTTGGCAGACAAAGACGAACCCAAAACCGAAGTAAGGTGCTAATTGTCACCTGGGTGAAACTTCGCCTACAGCGAATAATCGGTCATGTCTTTGTTTCCATTTTGTTGGGAGCTGACCAAACACTTCTCAGCGAGTTCTGTTGGCACAGCGAACTGCTCATTAAACTCAATGGACGCAGACACGGACACTTTTCTTTTGTCCTCTACTGGCGACATAAGAGTTTTTCTTTAACGCTTGAGCGACTCTCTGGGAGTGTGGCTAAACTAATTCAGCAGGGCTGAATCCAAGTGACTCTGAACAGACTCCACGTGCAGCAACAAAACAAAAGGACGCCTCATCCCAATTTTTCTTTAATTCTAAACAATATTCGCCATAGCTGCAGTTTGATGCCAACGCCTAGTGCGCCCTGAGACTCCGGATGGTGCCGCACTAGACGTAATATGACGATGCCGGTGGTTTGGCATCTGTTTAAACAAACCGATTTTGAAGTTCGCCTTGATCCGCTTGAATTGCTTAGGCAACTCCAAAAGTAGAAAAGAATTTTTGTAAGTGCTTAATGACAGAAAACAGTGGTTATTTTCTGCAGTGGTACAGCCTCAGGAAAACGGGTGGCTGCACACATTATGGTGAGCAGAAACTGGTTACCGCTTTAAAAGCGAAAGTAATGGGCCAACACAGTCCAGAATGACGCTGATCAAATGGATTAAATTATGGAATTATTGTAACTGGGCGCAGGCGGGATTTTCTGGCTTGGCTTTCCAGCCATCTGACAGACATGGCAACTTTTGATAAAAGCGCACTCGACATCCTGTTTAACACCTGGCCAGAAAAAAATGTTTTAACAGGTAGTCGATAGGTTTTTTGTCACCCCAAGATGTCCTGATCACTGGCTTTCGTGGAAGCAACAATGATAGTACTTACACAAGGAGCAATTTAAAGGCACAACGATTTGGTTTACAGTTTGCCAGGGTGCAGTTTCAGCAGCAGGAGGAGACCATTTCCTCATAAGAACGTCATTATCCAGAAAATAACCTGACTTTTCTTTGGCAAGTTGCTCATCACTCACCACCATGGAGAAACATGTGCGCAGAGTTGATCAGCTTTCCTCAGCGCATTGCGGCGGGTGCAGTAATGGGAGCTGGCTTTGAACGCCTCCAAATCAGATGAATTATCCACGGGAGCTTCCACCTGCACTGGAGAAGACAATCAGAATTAACCCCTGTTCTGAGAGTGTTCATCTCCTGAAAAGGTTGGACATAAGAATGCTATCAGAGAGGGCAATATCTGCATTTTTACGTGGACTGTGTTGCCACAGCAATGTTGGTACAACTTGCGCTCTGTTTTGTCTAGTGCATTGAGGATCATGAAAATCTGGAAGGATTTCTGTAAGACTTCCAGATGCGGTGAATGACTTCATCACACACATCATTTCTCAGTAAAATAGCCACTCCCTTTCATGGGTAATGCAGGACACACTACACATAGGAAATGCTGTGATATTAAATTAGACTCTCAAATGACTCTGTGTACGGGCTGAGGAGTGTACCTCATGCCAATTCCACAAAGTATGACATTATAGTCCTATTGCCACTGCCATTCCACAATAGTCACAGGAAGAACACGCTGCAAAGTCTAATGTGTTTGCTAAAATTACAGTTTGTGATCCACCTGTATCCCTCAAAATACGCACAGGTCGTTCATCTGCGCGCCACCACTAGTGAGACAAAACCTTCAATAATGCAATGGTTCAAACAGGAGTCGAGTTTCATGATTTAACTGACACCGGATTTATTGGGTAATCACCTTAGGTCTAGACGGACTTTTGTGGCCACTGCTCAGTTTTATTTTTCAGAAGAACACAGTCACGCATCACATGTCCAAGTTTGTGGCAGTAGTAACACTCCACGCCGCTTCGTTCAAACGTGTTTTGTTTTCAGCTTGCTGTAAATAGCAGCTGTAGCTCGTGCGGTTCAATGTTGGGAAGGTTGTTTGTGTGTCAGCACATACTCATCAGCCAGCACGTCGCTGATGTAATGTAGCTACCTTCGCTCATTTGGCAAACCAACACGATCAGGTAGACTTCTTTAAACTCCTAACAGAATGAGGTTACGATATAGCAAAATCATCCACTTTGGATGCCGTGGCACCAGCGATCGAAAAGAACGCATTTCTCCCGAGCAAACTCCACATGAGTTTGTGACAAAGATTTTTTCTGCTGTCGGAACTTCTGGCGGTAAGCTTCAGGCACTAGCTCATAGGCCTGTAAAACAGTGCTGTTTAACCTTTATCATAATCTAGGACTGTCTTCAAGAGGGAGCGACGCTTACGAATTCCTCTTGCGAGCTTTCCCACACATTTACAGTGGAGCAGTAATGGCCAAACATCACGGGCCAATTTAACGCGCTGCCACGCGCTCAGCGCGACGCAAAATACGACCCACTTCACTCTCCCGGAAGGCGGCACAAGTGAATAAATTTCTACTTACGCCGCAGCGGGGTGGAAGATCCGAGGAGGTGTGCGCTGTCAACTGAGGATACCGAAGCTGAGCCTTCGCCTCTAGCTCCAGCTGGGACGGATTCCGACAGCTGTCTCAGCCTCACTTCCAAACGCTAATCCCAGCTGCATCTGGCGTGGTTTGTGCCCTTTCCTGAGCCTCAAGTTGCAGACGGCGAGGCCGACTTTCAGTCGCTGGGCCATCTCCACACCCACCGCTGCCTGAGAGCGGATCAGAGCGCGGGAGGCTGAAGGGTGGTTTCCCTGTTCGAGCCTCTCTCATCGCTTCCTAGCACGGAGATGTCTCCGCACGTCACTCATGCGCGGGCGCCGCTGTCACGCCAAGTGCCATTTTCTCTCGGCAGCCGTCCGCGGACAACACAGGCACCTCAGTGACAGTCAGACGAACCACGCCCATTCTCATCAGATCACCCACCAAGAGATCCTTAAGAGCCTGCTTGTTTATAGGTTTCGAAAATGAAACGCCAAAATGACTCGCAATTTGCTCCAAATCGCACTTGCGGCACGTATCTAACAAAGACAAGGATGGGTGAGCAATGAAATGCTCAAGACCAGAGCCAGTCGCCATGGTTTTTCCTCTTTACAGGTATGTGCACGTGGCACAAACAGAATCAAGACCAAGGACACGCTAGCACTCAAGCGCAGCCGCCAAATATACAAGCTGCAAACAATCAGCCAGGTATAATTCTATAAAGATTAATCCCGATCTAAGCCCCACTTGAGGTTACATCCCACCCCAAGGGAGGGAGAAAATAGGTAACATAAAGAAACAATATTAAGCCGGTAAGGGTTGAATGGCTGTCAGTGCAGCCGTTTATTTTAAATGACAGCTGCAAAAGTAAAGAAGGTAACAAACTTAAATGCTCAGGCACTAACCAAAAGAAAAGATAACTAGATGGACATCATTCAATACACTAAAATGCTAAACAAAGTCCACAAACACAGTTCACAATCAGAGGGGAAAACCAGGCAGTTTCCAACAGGCTCTAACGCCAAGTCCAACAACAGGGGGTCAGCTGATCAAACAGATTCCTCCCAGGAATTCAGCTGCCCACTGGAACATAGCTGCCCAGGCTTTATGCTTCCCGCCCCAGCCTGGTGATTGGAGGAGGGAAAGGCAATCATCTCCTGCAGGAGGTGAAGTCAACTGATGTGGGGAGGCTTCTGCAAAAAGACACACAACCACACACACAACACACACATACACACAAACACACACATACGCCACACCAAAAGGCCTGGGGCCGTAACAGAGACTTAGCCTTTTATAGCGCCCCATGAGGCCACTGCCTGTAATTATCCTCCCAACTGCACCTGAGCCAATTAATCCTGCCACATTAACAAAGGCTTCTGTACCAACATAAAGTTGTTTAACCTGCGATCAACACTTATTTGTCACAGTAATGTACAAATAAATTGTTTTAAAAAAATTTTAGACCCCTCCATGTTTTCTAAGTGGGAGAACTTGCTAAATCATAGGGTGATCAACTAACAACTCAAATTTACATATTTATCTAACTAAATTTCATATTACTACAATGCGAATATTTTTTTTCCATCTTAATTTATTATACTTCTTGAACTCTCATATGTCTAAGTTTGAGACCTCAGATATTCTCATTTCTATATAATCATATAATGAAATAAACAACATACTCAGAGAGTAAAACACATTTAACAATTTTCCAACATTGTCTTTACAGTACTGATAGTAGGGTGCTACATAAACTCTCATCATCCTCTCCTCTCACTCATGCTGGAGAGACTTAAGCAGGACAAAATAACTGGGCAAAACACGGCAAAACACAGTGAAACAGCTAAACAACTAAACACATTTGGTCAAAAACCCACACTTAAACCCAAATCCGTCCAGACAGGCAAAGGGAACGGTATCCCACAATCCTTTGCGGTGCCGATCTAACAGCAGAACCAAAGTTACACCTACTTAATTGAATTAATTTGTATAAAAGTAAAATAACTGTCTGAAAACTACGTGTTATTTTTAAGCTGGATTAACTAAAAAAATATTTATCTTAACTTGAGCAAATAATTGCTAGATCAAAATAGTGGTTGTAGGACGGTGTGGCAATCGCTCAGATGCCGAGGGGGCTACACCGCATTTTATTGTTGATGTATTTTGTATTTTGTTATTTATAGATTTCCACCTGTGGTGTCACTGGCTGGAATGGAGAGAACGCCTCGTGGGCGCATCCCATCTAAAGGCACCGCAGGTGGGTGACAGGAGAGAGGAGGACAGGTGCTGCATGGCCCTGGGCGTGGTGCTCACCCTGTCTTTAATAAAGACAGATCCTCTCACCTTGGCTCCTCTGCATCTTTTCTCAGCGGACTGAATGTTTATTTTTCCAACATCCATATGTGGTCTTATCACCCTCTCATGGTGGAAAAAGTATTATCTGAGCTTCTTCATCCACTAAATCATCTTCAAATGGACACGCCATGCTGCTTCACCTCTCTGAAAACAACTAACCTTCAACTAAACCTGCTCCAGACCAGGTTATGTTCGGAGCATGAGTTTCTATGGCAACTTGACATGCCCTGAAACATACCTCCTTTTTGGAACCGAAAGCTGAGGTTATCAACTTTCTTAGCATCAAACTTGATCGGGAGCTAGCATAACCTGCTTTCTGGAATACCCCCAGTCATGTCCAGACAAAATAAAGGGCTTATGTAATTTCACATATTTACGTACAGCCAAGATGCGATTGCAGCATCCACGGCTAAATGTTTTTGTTGGCACATATTAACCTAACCTTAACACTTCTTCCGGGTCCATTTGACCAAGAAAAGAAAACTTACCACACAGATAAAAAAAAAAAAATATGAGAAAACAGGCAATTAATAATATTCATAACAATAAAAGAACATTCAGATGATCGCCTCTGCCTCTGTAATTGGATGACGTTTTTATAAGACCATGTACACAGTTCAATTCTAATATGATCTTTGATCTGAACAAAGACATTTTGCACATGTCACAGCTATTGATTTTAGTTACTATCTGATTAGATATTTTTTCTTTTAAAAATATTCTGAATCTAAAATCCAAATTTATTGAGCGTTCCTGCTATTTCAATCTGGAAATGAATGAATGAATGAATGAATGAATGAATGAATGAATGAATGAATGAATGAATGAATGAATGAATGAATGAATGAATGAATGAATGAATGAATGAATGAATGAATGAATGAATGAATGAAGCTTTATTACCACTTTACAACACCTTAAGAAAATCAAAGTGCTTCACAAATAAAGGAAGATAGAAGAATTCATTGATGCTCATTTCCAAGAACACATGAATCACAGATAAACAGATTCAACTCTAATTTAATCGTTTCAGTTATGAAGCACCAACTCACAGCTCAGGTCGTCTCAAAGCAAAAAGCAAGAAAGTGTCAGTAGAAAACAGACAAGTTTACATCCACTTAAAAAAAATTGAATTAAACCAATTTGGATTCATCTTCTATTCATTTTTTTAGAAACAAAGTAGTTTGTAGTACATTCTGATGTGTAAAACATGCTTTATAAATCAAGTATTGGTTGATTTGTGTTTAGACTGATCAATAGAAACCAGATCAGAAAACAGAAAAGCATCTCTAAATCTTCTAAAAACATCAAACACACATCAGCAGTCGGGACTTGATTCATTATGATCATTTTAAAATCTTATATATATTTATTTTATGTCTATATTTTCTCATCCAGCGGATGATCAAACATGGTGGATCATTTTATTGGTCATCTTGATCTTCATCCTCACCATCTTCTTCAACCTCTTCTTCTTCATCATCTTCATTGGTGTGGTGCAAGAAAAGATCTGCATCATGTTCCAGAGACTCAGGTGTGTTGGTATAAAACTCTGTTTGAGGTTTGGGGTGTTTGAACACAGTAGGAAGCCTCTGTTTGAGCTGTTAACATAAAAAAATGTGTTTCCAACAGACGTTTAAGTACAAAATAACAAAGTTCTTTGCTTCATAATTTGTTGTGTTTGGATCAATCTACTAATTTGTTGTCAAATTTGATCACAATTGTTTTTCACAACTTTGAAATATTTTCACAAGTCGTTGCTTTCCAAAGGCCGACACTTTAGAGTGCTTTTACTTTGAAATGCTGATTTTCTGCTGTCCTTTTCCTAAGTTTCAATCAATCAATCAATTTATTATTTGTATAGCACTTTTTAAGCAGAAGCAACGAAAGTGCTTAACATAAAATCACATAAAATTAGAGACAAAATGGTACAATAAAGAATCAATAAAAGCAATAAAACAGCAAAAGAATAAAATTGACAAGCTGACCCACTAAATCCGCTCACTGGAGTTAAAAGCCTGGCTAAAAAGATGAGTTTTTAAAAGTCACTGACGGTTCTGGCAGACCTTACAGAGAAGGGTAGAGAATTCAAGAGTTTAGGACCTGCAACTGAAAAGGCTCTGTCTCCCCGAGTCACAGTCCTGGGAACCATTAAAAGCATTTGATCTTCAGATCGTAGGACTCGACATGGATAATATAAATGTAACAGCTCAGAGAGATACAGCGGTGCCAGACCATTCAAACATTTAAAAACCAAAAGTAAAATCTTAAAAGTGATCCTAAAAGACACAGGCAGCCAGTGAAGAGAGCGTAAAAGTGGAGTGATATGCTCACACCGTCTGGTCCCCGTTAACAGGCGGGCCGCCAAATTCTGAACCACCTGGAGACGGTGGAGCAGAGATTGATCCATACCACTGTAGAGAGAGTAGTCCAGTCTGGAGAAGATTAAAGCATGAATCACTTGTTCCACAGCATGAGGGGGTAGATATGGCTTAACTTTGCTTATTAGCCTCAAGTGATAAAAACTAGACTGGACTACTAACTGCACTGACCTGCCTGTCAAATTTAAAATGCCTGTCAAGGTTTACCCCGAGATTCCTAGGAGCATCTGAGGGGTCCAGGTAGGTCCAGGGGGCCTACAGCACTACAGCAGCCTGTCAGCAAGTCAGTCTTTCCAAAAACGAACCCCTCTGTCTTGTTTTTGTTCAGACAGAGGAAGTTCAGCTCCATCCAGGATTTGATTTCTTCCAAACACTTCTGTAAATTGCCCAGACCCTCAGCTCCTCCAGGCTTTAAGGGAACATAGATCTGGATGTCGTCGCCATAGCAGTGGAAGGAAACATTATATTTCCTAAAAATGGACCCCAGTGGCAGCAGATAGAGCAAGAATAAAAGAGGGCCTAACACTGAGGCCTGGGGTACACCATGCTTGAGTGGAGCTTCCGGAGAAGAGTACTGTCCAACTTGGACAGAAAAATTCCTGCCACATAAATACGACTTGAACCAACTGAGTGCTTTGCCCTTCACACCAACAGAGTGCTCCAGTCGGGATAATAAAACACTGTTTGATGGTCCTGTAATTGAAAATAAACCACCTTCTCTAGAATTTTTGAAAGAAAAGATAACTTTGAAATCGAGCTAAAGTTTGAAAGAACATTAGGTCCAAGGTATGCTTTTTCAAAAGGGGTTGCACAACAGCATGTTTAAAAGCATGCTGTTGTGCAACCCCTTTTGAAAAACAACATGTTTGAAAGCAGCTGGCACACACCCTGAAACAAGAGAAGAGTTGTTGAGACCAACTATTCAGGGGCCTATGGCATCCAAGACCTCCTTCAGGAGTCTGGGGGGAACACAGTCACCTGGGCAGGAGGAAGGCCTCAGGTGCTGAACTATCTCAGAAATCTGAGAGACAGTGACAGGCTCAAAGTGATCTAAAACAGCAGGTGACGTTTAAACAGAGGGGTCAGGGGTACAAGGAGAGGGTAAAAACCTGATGGCACTGACCTTGTCAGTAAAAAATGTTAAAACTGTTCACAGAGTAAAACAGAATGAGTCAGGCAGGATAAATCCTCAGGACTTAAAAGAGACTTTAAAGAATTAAAAAGGATCTTAGGCTTGCTGATGTTCTCAGACACAACATTCGACATAAACTGGGTCTTGCAACTTTTCACAGCAGCCTGATACTCAGTCAAGGGTTTTTAAAAATCTGTAATGAAACATAAAGCCCGTCTTTTTTCCATTTACGCTCCACACGACGGCAGGAGCGTCTGAGCGCACGAGTGCGTTCGTTGATCCAAGGAGCCTGGGCCGGTATACAGCATTTAGCTACGATGGAGTTTTAGGGCCACGGTGAGGGAAAAAAATTCTGGCCAACGTGATGAGTTTTTTTCTCGTCATGACGAGATTAATGTCGCCATGACAAGAAAAAACTCGATACAAAGTTTCGAGAAAAAACTTGTGTCGAGATAAGAGTCGAAATAAATTTTCGTAAATTTAGGAGATAAAAAGTCGTAAATTTACGAGTTTTTTCCTCATACATTAACAAGGAGAAAACTCCGAAGTTTTCTGTTTATCGGAGCCTAGCTTGAAGATGAAATATGCGGAGCCTTTTGTGAAGCTTTGTTTCAGGACTATTATAGGTTTAAAACAAAGAGATTCTGAACATTTTGATGACTCAAAATCCGATTATTGTCAGTGTAGTCGGCTTTCAGAATTTTTCATATGTAAAATAAGGAGCTCAGATGGGTGTAGAAAACCGCTGCAGCCTTTATTCTCCTTTTCATTCACATAACCCGAAGTTCATCTGTCACCTTACCTTACGTCATGAACCTGTCATCCGAACATGAATGCGGAAGTAAACAGTGTTACATACGCCCACTCCTGCAGATGAAGCGTCACGTTTCAGCATAAAACAACAAAGATGAATGAAAATAGTCTGTTATATTAGCATTAGAACGTTGAAAATGCCAAAAAAGTGCTCCTCCTTTTGACGGAAGCGTCACACAGACGTAGAGATCTGGGGCCTCATTTACAAACGTTCCGTACGCACAAAAGAAGGGGTACGCCACTCTCTACTCCAAGGGTCGGGAACCTTTTTGGCCAAGAAAGCCATAAACGCCACATATTTTTTAATGTAATTTCCAAAGAGCCATACAATAATGTAGTGTCCCTTTTCCACACTGAGGCACTGAGACTTAACCTCTTTTAAGGTTCTTTATTCTGGTTACTGTAGGGAGCCGGTTTAGCTCGTGCTGGTGTGCGGCGCATTCCGTCCGTGAAACCAGGGTTCGAATCCGGGCTGCTCCCTTCTCTACTTCTGTGCCGGTCCCAAGCCCGGTTGCTTTGAGAAGGTTGCGGCAGGAAGGGCATCCGGTGTAAAACATTGCCAAGTTTACCATGCGACTTGTTCGCTGTGGCGACCCCTGATGGGAAAAAAGCCGAAAGAGAAAGAAGATTCTGGTTACTGTAGACCGCAACAAACGCCGTACAAATAATTCAGCAACTCCTTATTCTCTCCAACAAGACGAGAGCGCTTCTCCCAACTTTATATCCCCCCCTCCCGCTCCACCCCTCCCATTTCCCTTATTCGGCCTACAGCTGAACCCCATTGGTCCAAACTACCTAACAACAGGCTGAGCGACACAACTGAGGGCCAATCAGATCTCTGCTTGATGCGTTTATGAACTCTAGAACTTTTAACGCGGCCCAACACCCACCCAGTCCAAGTCAGTAAGCAACGATATGTTTAAAACTAAATATACAAATGAATATGTGCATTTGATGTAATTTCAACATTTTTAAAGTACAATAAGTCTGTATATTCTTTTTAATAATATTGTTATGCTGTTGCTGATAAATGAGGCATTGAGACTTTAAACCTGATCGTAGGTCTGAATGTTTTGTAGATGTGAGAAAGACTGCTCACATG
>CM074504.1:25504385-25533470 GCA_037389245.1 Oryzias sinensis
AAAATACCAAAAAATAATAAAACAAATAATTAATCAATTATTGAAAATGGTTAAATTGGTTGACTTTTAATGATATAACTTCACTTGCTCCAAAATAATTGATAAATTGATTTATGATTTTTCCTAATGTATCATAATTGTGCACATATTTTTAACTTTTGATACTTTATTAAATTTTGCTATGAAAATTCCTGAAACAGTGTTATGTCTATTTTACTGATATAGTATTATTTTTTAAATCATATGAATGACTTTTATCGGAGTCGGTTTAGCTCGTGCTGGTTTGCGGTGCCTTCGGTCCGTGAAACCAGGGTTCAAATCCGGGCTGCTCCCTGTTCCCTTCTCTACTTCTGTGCCGTTCCCAAGCCCGGTTGCTTTGAGAGGGTTGCGTCAGGACACCACATCTACTGTTGAAAGGGAAAACGTTGATGCTGCTGCTGGTAAGTTCAAATCCACCCAATATGGAACCTATATCTAACTTATTTTTTTATTATTACTTAAAAAATAGTCATACATGTGCGCGCGGGTGCACACACACACACACACACACACACACACACACACACACACACACACACACACACACAAACACACAACAGTGAAGCAATTCTTTCCAACATTCTGCTTCCAGCGTCACAGCAACAATAATATAGATTTGATTGGACTATTTGACTTTTCACTGTTTGCTTTGTTGAAGTTCTGTCTCTTATGTTCCAGAGGCTCCAAGAGAAGAGGAGCCTACTGGATCCAAAATTCCACCTACTTCAAATCCAATTGGTCCAGTTGAATGGCCAACCACACTTTCTCATCCAGTAAGAATGGATTTGGTGCAAAGAGGTCCTTTTCAGATTGATAAAGACTTCGACTATCCAAAACCACCCTCAAACCAAAGTTTTAGTCATTTTCATACACATTGGCAGCTTTTGAATGGGAAAAAAATATGTAAAATGCTCATGGCTAGTGTGTTCTGTAAAAAATGATGCAGTTTACTTGACTCTTGTTCTCAAGAAAATCCTCATGACTTATCAAAGATGGACAAAATGACTGGGTGAATATTGGAAATTTTTTGAAATCCCATGAGACAAGTGAAGACCACATCCACAATCTATTGGCATGAAAAGAATTAGAGATAAGAATAAAAACAGAAATAAACTATTGATTAGAACAGAAATAGAATTACTTCAAGCTGAGCAAAACAGATGGAGACAAGTATTGGTTCGATTAGTTGCCATCATGCAGTCTCTAGCTGAATGGAACCTTGGCTTGAGGGGCACAGTCAATAAACTGAATACACCAAGTAATGGAAGTTTCCTAAAAGAAGTTGAGCTACTTGCCAGATGTGACCCAGTTCTCCAGGACCATGTAAGATGCATTACAGATGGAGATAATCATACCACTTACCTGGGGAAAAAACATTCAAAATCAACTAATTGATGTCATCGGCCAAAATATCTGTAGTGAAACTGTTACTGAAATTAGGTAGTCAAAATATTTTTCCATCATCCTGGATTGCACTCCTGATATAAGTCACCAAGAACAGATGTCAGTGATTGTAAGGATTGTCAGCTAAAAAGTCATCCTGAAATAAAGGAACACTTTTTAGTTTTTTTGCCAGTACTTGACACCACAGGTCTTGGGCTATCTAATGTCAATTTGGAGGGACTCACATAACTTAATATTAATTTTAATGACTGCAGAAGCCAGTCATATGATAATGGGTCAAATATGAAGGGTAAAACAAAGGGGTTCAAGCAAGACTGTTACAAAAAACCATAGGGTACTTTATGTTCCATATGGAACCCAGACCCAAAATCTAATGGTTGCAGAGGCTGCTAAAACATCAGTGGAAGCCATCAGTTTCTTTGGGATGGTGCAAATACTGTAATAGTACTGTACGTAATAGTATTGAGCCTTTTTATCAACACTCGGAAAAACGAAAGACAAAAGAGCGATTAGGGAAGATGAACGTGGAGGCAGTCCTAAAAGAAAAGCGCTTGCACAACACCAAAAGATAGTTTAATTATGAAGCTCCTGACGAATCCATCACTGATGCTCTGAACAGGCTTGAGGTGTATGCTATTCAATTCGTTCAGGACCGTTTTGAAACCATTACATCTGCCGCATCTGCAGAGAGAAGTTTCTCCAAGTTAAAATTAATTAAAACATATCTAAGGTCAACTATGGGACAGAAGCGTCTTTCAGGACTAGCCATGATCAGTATCAACCACCAAGTGGGGAAAGAATTAGATCGAGACATCAAGACCTGGATGACAATTAATTACCTCCTCTTGAACCCAGAAAAAACTGAGGTCTTTATACTAGGTCCTAAAAACCTCAGAGATGCTCTGTCTGATCAGATAGTCTCCCTGGATGGCATAAGTATAACCCCTAATCCATGCATTTGGTACCTCGAGGCTGGATTACTGTAACTCTTTGTTAGCAGCATGTCATAAGAGTTTCTTAAAAAGTCTCCAGCTTGTTCAGAACACAGCAGTTAGATTGTTAGCAGGAATTAGCAGAAGAGATCACATCACTCCTGTGTTAGTTTCGCTCCATTGGCTCCCAGTTGATTCCAGAATCAAGTTCAAGATCCTCCTGTTAACCTATAAGGCCTTACATGGAATGGCCCCGTCCTATATTAAGGACCTCATAGTCCCTTACCATCCTATAAGAACACTTTGTTCGCAAAATGCAGGACTGCTTGTGGTTCCTAGAATTAGTAAAAGTACGGTTGGAGGTAGAGCGTTTAGCCACCAAGCCCCTGTGTTATGGAATAAACTCCCAGCTCATGTAAGAGAGGCCGACTCAGTTTCTACATTTAAAGTTAGACTGAAAACATTCCTCTTTGGACAGGCTTATTATCAAACTAGCTAGTATTCAGAGATTATTTAACTTAATGTTAATGTGTTTAAATTAAACTTAATAACAATAACTTTTTGTTTCAAAAGGCTGCTAGAAGTTGAAGCTGGGGTAACTATGGTGCACTGGGGTTCTGTCCTCTTTTCTCATTTACTTCTACCCTTCCTCTCTTCTCTATTCTTGATTATTATTCATCATTTAGGTCTCCATGCCTTTGTTTTGTGCAGTGCAATCCATGTACTGTCCCTCTTTCCCTCTCGCCTCCTGGGGAGTGGGAGTGCGTCCAGATTCCAGTTGGCTCATCCGTGCTCCTGTTCCTGACCGTGTACCTGCGGCTACCTCGTCTCTTCTCCTACACCTGGCTGTGGATCCTGCCTCTGGCTCGATGGCGCACCCCCGGCCGTCCCCCCAACTCGGTTGGATGAAGCTCGTCTGCTGGACTTTAGATGTGTAGTTGTAGATTTAGATAAGTTAATTCTTCTCTAAGAGTTCTGGTAAATCGCCTGTCCGTCCTGGGGGAGGATCCCTCCTTCATGTGGGCACCCCTGAGCTTTCTTCGTTTTTTTCCGAAATCCGTTTTTTTAAGGAGTTTTTCCTTACCGTGAAGGGGGGTCTAAGGGCAGGGATGCCAGTATAGCTTAGTCAGTTTGTTAGTTCATTTTAGTATTTTCCTATTGAACTCTTTGTATTCGTGATTCTTTTGATTTTATGTTTAACTTTTTCAATTACCTATATGAAAGCCCATTGAGACGACTGTTATTGTGAATTTGGGCTATACAAATAAAATTGAATTGAATTCATTCATTCATATTTTTTCTTTGCACTTTTAAAATTGGTTTGGCACCACTTAATGTGCATCCAACATGCAGGCAATAAACTGTATTCAATTCTTCGGCCGCATCAATAACACTTTCATAAAATGTATTAATAGAGAGATCTCATTTATATTACAACAACAGTTGCGTTTTGTTGGTGCTGCTGATCACTTAGGGGGCCCACAAAACAAATTTCGCTTAGGGCCACAGGAAGACCAGGGTCGGCCTTGGCTACTCCTCAGCCTTTGACACAATTATTCCTGATCAGCAAACAGACAGTGTCTGATCAGCATTTCTGGTCAGAAAACTGTCTGACCTAGAACTTCACCCCCTCACCTGTTCCTGGATCAAGGACATCCTCACAAACAGACCACAGACAGTCAAACTAGGACCCTACTTCTCCTCCACCCGGATGCTGAGCACAGGCTCCCCACAGGGATGTGTGCTGAGTCCTTTGCTGTACGTGCTTTACACAGCAGACTGCAGACCAGCCCACACCAGCAACACCATAGTGAATTTAGCAGGCGACACTACTGTGGTGCGGCTGATCTCTGGGGACGATGAGACGGCCCACAGAGACAAAGTCCTGAAACTGTCAAGGTGGTGTCAGGCTAACAACCTCATCCTGAACACCACCAAGACCAAGGAGATCATCCTGGACTTCAGGAAGAACAGAGCAGATCCACCCCCACTCTACATCGATGGAAACTGTGTGGAGAGGGTCCACAGCTTCACCCTCCTGGGCACCACCATCTCTGCTGACCTCACAGGGTCTAACAACACCATGGCTGTCATCAGGAAGGCCCAGCAGCAACTGCACTTCCTGAGGAAACTTAGGAGGAACAACGTCAGCCAGGAGCTGCTGGTAACCTTCTACCGCTCAACCATTGAGAGCATCCTGTCCTCCTGCATCACAGTGTGGTTCTCCCACTGCACTGAAGCAGAACGGCAGAGCCTCCAGAGAGTGGTAAAGACAGAAGAGGATCATCGGCTGCCCCCTCCCCTCACTGAAGGACATCTACCAGTCATGCTACCTCATCAGAGTGACTGACATCATCACTGACTCCACCCATCCTGCTTTCTCTCTGTTTGAACTGCTGCCCTCTGGAAGGAGGTACAGGTCCATCAGAACCAGGACAAACAGACTAAGGAACAGACTTCTGTGCAATAACCGGATCACTGTGCAAAAGCACACAAAATCTACTATGCTGCGCTCATGGCAACTGAACTCATTCCATTCTATTTTTTTCATTCGTATTTAATATTCAATTGTCTCTGTACCTTTTGTTCATTTTTGTTTAGACATGTAAGTTACAGTATATTCATTTTTTTTATTTTCTTCACCACTCCAAGACTGCTGCAATTTCATTGTATCACCATGTACAATGACAATAAAAGGATTCTGTTCAGAGATGCAGCTTCCTGTCATCTTCACCTGTTGGAGCTTCTGCTGCTCTGATTGGCTGACTGTTGTCCTGAAGCCTGTCATTATTCTCCTCAGAGCTTCACTCAGAAGGTGCATCTTCACAGGAAACTCTGCATCTTTGCTCTCAGACTAACTTTAGGACCAAACATCTGGAAGCAGCTGGACTGACTCCAACCCTCTACTGACCTCAGAGTCTGCAGTTTGGAGTTTGGACTCTCCACCAGATCCTGGAGCTGCTGAACATCTGAAGACTGAAGGCTGTTTCTGCTCAGGTCCAGTTCTGTCAGGTAGGACGGGTTGGACTTCAGAGCTGAGACCAGAGCAGCACAGCTGGTCTTTGACAAACTGCAGTTCATCAACCTGAATCCAAACAAAGAGTTGAGTTTAAAGACAAAGTTCAAGCTTTTCATCCTTCACTTCTTCTAAAGAGTTCAGAGCTGAAGAAGATCAGAAAGTTTAGAAAAAGTCCAAAGATGTGAAACAACAGCAGCAGATCAGAAGAATCCAGCAGAAGCAGAGAAGAAGAACATTCAGGAACATTCGGGACAACATGCAGCTGCTTCAGGAAAGAAGTCCAGATGTGTGAAAGTCCAACAACATCCTGTGGCTGCATCTAGTCTCTTTCAGATAAATTTCAAAACAGAATTATTTGTGTCAAAACAAAAATGCAATAAGCTTAAATTGACCCCAAATATACCTAAGCCGGCATTAATTAAATCTAGCATAATCAGAAACTAAAGTTACCACATTGGAGGCCTGTTGTCTGGAGTTTGGATGCTCATGATAGGTTTTTCCTAAGCTCACTGTGAAAGTACGTCACGAGGTCCAGATGCAAACTGGATGCAACCCGACAATAAACTCTGATGGTCCTGTTAGAGTCAAACTGGAAGCCTTTAACGTGCGTGTGTTCCACTAGACTCCGGTCTTCTTCGTGTTGTCCCGGTGTTTTCAGTTACTGTGTTTGTGGTTTAAATTTCACATTCCCAAAAAGGGTATGCTACGCTAGCTGGGGCCAGCTAACTAGCATGCTTACATCCTTAAAGTCATTAACAACTTTCAAACCATAAACACGTTATTCTGAACTCACTTTCAGTTCCTTCTTAACACATCTAGGATATCCTTGGACGTCTTAATGCATTTTCTTAACGTTTCACCTCTGCTGTGTACCATTTTCTCCTCATGACATCATCATTTCTCCTCTCTCATTCTTCCTTATTCATCATTTAATCAATTTAAGAATATTAAAGATATATTCCGCCCTCTTTATGACCCGCATAGCACCCAGGTCTGGGTGACGGATAGGATCGCCCAGGGGGCAGTTGTTCTCTATCTGCTGCCATGCAGGCGTGTGTGTGTGGGGGGGGTCTGGCTGCCGCTGCTGCTGCGGCAGGGGTCTTGGTGTGGGGATGGCTGGGCACTCTCCCTCCTTCCTTTCACATCCCATCATCCATTTAAAAGAATATAAAGACTCACTTAAGCAAAGGTGTTAGCTCACCTCTACATAAATGGTTTGCATGATTGAAGGAAATATTTCACTCTAGTTTGTCTGAAGGCATAAGTATGCGTATGTGAACACTATTTGTATTGTTTACATGTTGACATGTGAGAATTTTTTGAGCCAATAGGTGTGTTTATAACATTTGAGTGTGTGTTACATCTGAACCTCACTGTAATCAGTATAACCATCCAAATACTTGCGGCTTTATGCTGCTTCATAGTTTTACCCCCCATAATACCCTCCTATCCCCCACTCTCTAATATCCCTCTCTCTTCTTCCCTTCTTTCCTTTTCCCTCTGGTCCAACACAAAAGAGTTTCAAATAGGATTAAAATGAATAAAGTTTGGCCTCGATTCCAAATGGGGTATAGTCAGACATACCTTTGGTTTGTCAGAAGATTTATAACCCCTGTTATTAAAGGAAAATATGTCCAACACAAGAGGCCTTCTGCTCTCATCTGTTTGCCCAGTTGTTGGACAGGACAAGTTAAAAAAAAATTAAAACTAAAAAAAAAATACAATTTTCAGTACAAACAAAAAACAACAAGAACAAACAAATCCCATTAATGTAACATTGTTGCTTTGTAGTGATGTCATCAATCAGTCATCTGTACCCATCATGTTGATCTGAACACAACTGAAACATGGAGTCTGACCTCAGAGTCTGCAGTCTGCAGTCTGGACTCTCCAGAAAACCACACAGATGAAGAACTCCTGAATCCTGCAGGTTGTTGTTAGTCAGGTCCAGTTCTGTCAGATTAGACGGGTTTTTCATCAGAGCTGAGACCAGAACTTCACAGCCTATCTCTGACAAACTGCAGTCTATCAACCTGAAATCAGACAGAAAAGTGTGTTAAAATTAATGTTAAAATTCATTTGTATTATGGAACAAAAAAAAGCATGAACATTTAAAATCCTAAAGGTTTTGCTTTGATTTAAAGCTTTGATTTAAAAAGTGTCAGGTTAAATTCTCTTTTTTTCTTGTAACCTAAATTGTAAAGTTAACTTTCAAACGATATGATCATATTGAATGATCAAGTGAATTGAGAATGAGAATTGAAGATCAATTTAAATATGGGGGGGATGTCCATAGGGAAATCTTGGTCATATTTTTATAGATCTCACACAAAATCAAGAAAACAAAGAAAGTTGAACCCCCCTGCAGATATTTTACAGAGAATGGAGATTCAAGAAAGCAAAGTTGCTGATTCATGAAAACTTGTAAAAGAGACACTGAAGAATTTTCCAACAGCAAAGATAAATTAGACAGAACTCTGTTAAGAACCTTTAGCACTGAAAATCCTCCTCTGCATTACAGAGAAATACATGAGTCCAGATTTTAAAACAAGAACTGGGATTACCAGTTTGGCCCTGAAGAACTCGTGACCTGGATTGCTGCTGAACTAGTTCAGATAGTTAAAGGCACATTTGATGGGAGAGAAATGACAGAACAATGGAATATCCGAGTGTGTCTGAAGGTCACACACACAAGGGTCTAAAGAATCAAAGTCAACAGATCATTCTGGCTTGAAGTGGGAATCTTCAGTTAGAGAGCAGATTTCCACAGCTGTAACAGCATCAATGTTTCTACTTGAACTGCTGAATTTTTCACGAGGTTCAACACAGATACAGATGAAGATGAAGAGGACTGAAAAGAACAACAGCAATCAGATGTTCCATGGAAAGATTCTGCAGACAATAAACACTCTGGTTCCTTTCAAATCAGAGGAACAAAAAGCACATTTAGAAACTTGTTGAAATGTTGGATTTCATGTTGGATTTTTGGAAAAAAAAACTATTTGAAGTGTAGAAAAATCCAGGTCAACATGAAGTTTCTCTGCAGAAACCCAAAGATGTTCACCACAAATAAAGAATGAAGCAGAGCTAGACCTTCCTTTCTCTCTTCATCCTGACTGGAAAAAGCAGGTTGAACAGGAAAACAGCTCAAAAAGTCTTTAGTTCTCCTTTGAAAGCATTTTGCTGACATCTCTAAACTGTAGAGGGGCCTTGACAAACATGATGATCCACTGGGCCCAAAATGTCTGAATGTGGCCCTGCAGATGAGCTGCTGATGGTTCTGCTGGTAGTCTAAGGGTTTCAGCTGGTTCTGCTGCTCCCAAAGTTCCTTTTTATGAACCAAGAAATCCTTTAAGACATTAGGGTCAAACCAAGGCTCGCAAGCCACAGCCAGCCTGGCGTCTGATTTATATCTGGCCTTAGGGCTCGTCAATAAATCAATTTCTGTTTTATGTATTCATTTGAATTTGCTGTTTTTGAATAGGGGTCACCAACTTTTTATGCTCACTGAGGTACTTTTGAATAATGAAACAGTCGAAGAGCTACTTATATTTGGTAACATTAATTCACAGTTCAAATTTTCACACTGAACTACTGAAACTAGCAAATTTAAAACAAAACATATATTGTGGTAAAACTTTCCTAACTTTCCTTTAAGATTTTTTCAGAAATCTATGCCACTGCATAGATTCAACCAGAGAGTTGTAAGCTGGAGTGTATCCACTGAGGTTTACTCTGACGGAGGCATTCAATGCTCATCTGTCAATCTTGCACTGAATAAGTCTATGGCGGGCACAAATAGAGGACAAGAGAGCTGACTGCCATTGTTGTTCCGTCATGTGAAGATTAAGATTGTCTTCCCATGCAGTTTTGACAGTATTAGACGGCTTTGTGGATGTTAACCAAATTGAATTGTGTGGGCTTGAAATACAGCCTTTAACACAAGAGTCTTTGGAGAGAAGAGCATCTAGTAGGGTTGCTGGTTTGCCATTTGGAAAATGCGGAAACAGTTTTTTAACATAGCCCCTAATCTGGAAGAAACTGAAAAGATTCTGAGTTGGGAGGTTATATTTGACAGTTGTTCAAAGGAGGAAGGTGCTAACCACACCCTTATTCATCATCTGTCCATATTTGGTGTTTTTCATTAGTTTTTCATTCAGTTGCAGCCTTGGACGGATGCATTAAAATGTCAAAGTATTCCATTGAAGAAAATAAGAGTAATAAAAGTGCGCCACTTTGCTAGCAAAATTCCAACGAGTTTTTGTTTGAATCCAGTGGTAAAGGTGTTTTTTTATAGAAAATTCAACATGACGGCCTTTTCCCAAGGTCAAAGGTCGACAAAACTCCAGAGGTAGTTGTGGATTTGCTCTTGCAACATGCGTATCTAGAAAAAAAGTTAATTTGGTCCAATTGTGTAAAAGCGCGAAGACGGTGAGATTGCAGACATTGGCACGAAATGGCCACCAAAACTTCTATTGGATATCGCAGACAAGGGTATATTGGTTTCGTTACTCAAATCTAAAAAAAAAGTTTTGAATTTTGTCGTTCTTGCAAAGTCAGCACATTTTTTTGCGACGGTTTTTTGCTTACCACACCCACATTCTTTTATTTATCTTGTCGTGCCTAACATCGTTTTGTTCAGCGTGGGACAGGCAATCGTATATTTCCTCTTCACAACATTCCGATAAAAAATGTGCGACCTAGCTAAGATGGCAACGGTTGCGAATTCGCCATGTGCACGCAGTTCAAAATCTACAACTTCTAATTCCAAAATTAAGTCCATACCACCTTGCTATGGATGCCTAAGAAGTTACTAGACAATGACAAAAAATCACTAGGACGATTTTTCGTTTGTATGTGGTGCTAAAGGTTTTTAATTTTGACTTTTCAAGCATGCGGCGTGGGTCACATTCTTGCTGAAAGGCGGCAAAGTCGTTCCAACTGCGAAAACAATATGGTCCTTGCAGTCAGTGACTGCTGCTGCGGGCCATAATTATGAATACGAGCCGGTATACCTGATTATAGAAATGATTAAGGGTCCTTTCTAGCTTCTCAAAAAATGATTTGCCAAGGAACACTGGAAGATGTTGGAATAGGTACAGAAATCTGGGAAGGACGCCCATCTTGACCAGACTAATCGCACTCTGCAAGCAAGAGTGGCAGAGCTGACCAGGCTGATCTTTTTTCGGGTTCACTTCCCCGTTTGAACCCTCAGAGCCTCCAGAGTGATTAAACAGAAGAACCAGTATCAGTTCTTTAAGAGGAACTTTCTTTATTACTTTTATTTCATAACTCCAAAAGCAGCGACTGACTGTGCGCTCCACACACTGAGAAGCGCTTTCTCCCCTCCCTTCCTGCAAGGCACAGACACACCGGTTTCAGCACGCGCAGATGCCCAGACACACGGCACGGTATGCATACTGTGTGAAGACAAAATTAGTGTTAACGGTGGCATTATCGTTTTTTTAAGATGTTAAAACCGCCGTTGATAACAATAATCAAGTCTTCAAATGACACAGTTAGGATAAGGTTAGTAAGTGATGTAAGACTCGCAGTTTTTTATCTTCAGCCTCAAAAACAATTCTGACCTCCAAACATTATCCCCCCCTCCTCCCCTCCCAGCCTTCTCTAACTGGGTAACTCATGCTCCCTGTGAGATTTCTCTGCACCCCTTGAGGGAGGTCTGTTTTAATAAATGTACCAGTGATAACAACAACAACAAAAGTACAGTTTATTTATGTAAGTCTAAATGTTACACATAAATGTTTTATTTCAACATTAAAGTCCAGTTTCTGACTCCCAGACTCTGGTTCCCATGGAAACTCATCCACACAGAGGAACACCCTTAGAAGGAGTCTAGTTAACCATTGGAGAGAACAGAAGACTGAGATATTCTGACACTCTGGACCACTGATTTCTGAGAGAAGTGTTGCTGTGGTGCAGCGTGCTGGCTGTAAACTAATTATTTGTACATTTCACATTTAATTGCTCATCAAATCTTGTTAATCATATACCCTGTTTACGTTTAACTTTGTTTATTTTAATCTTTTCCTAGATAGAAAACCAGGTTATAACAATGTTAAATTTAAATATTTGGTAAATATGTTAATTTTGCTTAGCCCAGAAGTCAAAGCTCTCCATTTAGTGTTTGGTCTTTGTGTCATGGTGCTTCTGTCAGCTCTCCTCCCCCTTCCCCTCTCTGCTGGTCCACTGATTAAACCCAGCTGTGTCCCTAAACTCATCACCCTGCCAGACCTACTTAAGGAGCTCCAGGACCAGTATTCATCGCCAGTTCGTTCCCCCTGATGGTGCTTAGTCTGGTCTTCTCAAGTCTCATGTTATGTGCCTCATGTTCTCGCCTTACAAATCTTTGCCTTGTCTCCAGAACCTTCATAACCACGAGTGGACGCCTGAATCTGTGACTACCCAAGCTGAATCTCATCCAAAGCTACCAACCTTGCACCAGAGCTTCGCCAAACCTCCAGCCACGTCACGAGCCATCGCTGAACCCCAAGTCTCGTCCCGGGCCCTCGCCGACTCTCCAGCCTGACCAGCCTGCTACATCATTACATCTACTACACCGGAGCAAATAAACTCCTTACTTACCAGTACTCACCTCCTGTCTTTCTTCTGGGTTCCAGCATCTGGGTCTGCCAAGCTTATCTAGCCATGACACTTTGATCCAACACTATTCTTTGGTCATGAGATCTACATCAAGATCTAAAGATCTTGGTCCCGGGAACAAGCGGCAGAAATCTGCTTTCTCCACAGCATAGCTGGGCACTGCTTTAGAGGGGCGGAGCTTGGTCCCCCAGAGGAAGCTCAGTGTAGAAATGCTGCTACTTTTCATGGAAAAGAGACAACTTAGATCTGATCTGTAAAGACCTTAGGATTCCCACAAAGGAGCTGGAGGAAACAACCAAGAGGAAATGTCTGGACACCTTTGGTTGGACTGCTGCCAGATGGATGGATGGAAGGATGGATGGATGGATGAATGGCACAGGTGCTATTACACCCCATTTATCTGTCATCTACTTAAGGAGAGGTAATCATGTTCTCCTGTTGACAAGTCTCATAGTAGAGGGATGTTGATCATGTTTGATTTATGTTTGATAGGCGTTGCTAAATGAGCATATTTTCTGACCATTTAGATTTAACATTCAGATCAAAGCAGAAAGAAAAAGGAAGTAATGAGGAAGTGCCTCATGTCTAGAGTTTAGGGTCAACACAACTGTGTCATCATATTGATCTGAACACAACTGAAACATGGAGTCTGACCTCAGAGTCTGCAGTCTGCAGTCTGGACTCTCCAGAAAACCACACAGATGAAGAACTCCTGAATCCTGCAGGTTTTCATTCCAGCCCAGGTCCAGTTCTGTCAGATTAGACGGATTATCCTTTAGAGCTGAGGCCAGAACTTCACAGCTGATCTTTGATAAACTGCAGTTCCACAACCTGCAATCAGACAGAAAGTGTGTTCAGGAGTAGTGATGCAGCTGGAGGTCCAGGAACTTGGTCCATTCAGTTAGGTGGGACCCGCCCTGATGACAGACTGACAGATGACATTTTCACTGTTTGCTCATTTCTTTTGGATTTGGGCCCAAAAACATGACGGTACAAACAAATTAAATAGATCTGAACTGAGTTTAAAATGAAGTCAGAAATGTAATTTATCATGAATTACTAATGACTAAATACATTTTCAAAATGCATGACATAAATTTATGAAAGCCTTCCTGTAGCATAAATAAAAATTAAAGTCAATACCAGAATGGATTTTCAATTTCAAAATTGTTGAAATTTATTTGACTCAAAATTAAAGAAGACAAAGCAATCCGCCAGACCACTTTTTTCTTTTTCTTCAACACTGGTTAGTCTGTCACTCAATTAAAATGATAAATGATAAAGCGGCTGGGTAGCTCGCTTGGTAAGGTGGGAAGCTACCATTCAGGAAACCAGGGTTCAGTTCCCGGAGGGAAATGAGGAATGGTACTGGGGGCAATTAAAATATCACTGACGAGCAAATAAGATCACCCACTGCGGGTCCTTAGGCAAGACCCTTAACACTACTGCCTCCCCAGCGCGGTTTCGGCTGTAGCTCACCGCTCCGTAAGGGGATGGGTCAAATGCGGAGAAAGAATTTCCCTTCGATAAATACAAAATAAAAAAAATGGCATTTTACATTTCATTTTCAAAAAAATCTCAAAAAGCATTTCTGTTAATCCATTATGATCATCAAATTAGACATTTCTAACCCATGTGCTATCCTAGGCACTTTGCCATTGGGAGTTGGGTCATCTACACCCACTAGACAGTGCGCTGAACCTTTTTTCTTCAATGATTTGTGATCTTCACTGGTGTCCATGGATTACATGAAATCTTTCCACCTTTATCCACCTTTGTTATGGTAGAAATAACATGTCAAAGTATCTAAGATAGCAAAAGGGTTAAATAAATTTTGCTACACATTTGCCAGAGAACTTTTTGAAAATGAAATGTCAAATACCATTTTCTTTATCATTTTAACTAAGTGACAGAATAAGCTGTGTTGAAGAACAAAATGAAAAAGCGGTTTTTGCGTATTGATTTATTTTTTTTTATATTACAACAAATGCAGCTTCATTTTATACAATGAAAAAAAGTTTTTCTGGTATAGACTTTTATTTTTGATTATGTAACACAAATGCTTCCATTGAATGGAGATTGAACTGACAGTTGTAAAATGAATTTTTATTTGAATTTTGGAACCAAAGAAACATGACAATTTAAAATCCAAATTTTTTTTGCTTTGATTTAAAGGTTTGATTTAAAAAGTGTCAGAATAAATTGTATATTTCTTCATCCTGAATCCTAAAGCGTAAAATGCAAATGATCACATTCCAAAGTCAATTTTTCATTGAAAATTGAAGATGAATTTAAAATTATGGGTTAAAAAACATCCATATCAAAATCTTTTTCAGATTTTAATTGATCTCAAACAAAATCAAGTGAACAAAGACAGTTTAAGATTCAAGAAAACAAAGTTGCTTATTCATGAAAAGAGACATTGAGGAATTTTCCAACTGCAAAGCTACATTAGACAGAACCGTTGTTAGACATTGATGCTGATCCAATTGATGCTATGTTAATGAGCTGTTTGTGTGTCTTTAGTATAAAATAACGATATATCACAATATAAACCAAAAAACTGTATTTGTCAATGTTACGGCCCCAGGCTTTTGGTGTGTGTATGTGTGTGTTATGTGTATGTGTGTGTTGTGTGTGTGTGGTTGTGTCTTTTGCAGAAGCCTCCCCCACATCAGTTGACTTCACCTCCTACAGGAGATGATTGCAGCTTTTCCCTCCTCCAATCACCAGGCTGGGCGGGAAGCATAAAAGCCTGGAGCAGCCTATGTTCCAGTGGGCAGCTGAATTCCTGGGAGGAATCTGTTTGATCAGCTGACCCCCTGTTGTTGGACTTGGCGTTAGAGCCTGTTGGAAAATGCCTGGTTTTCCCCTCTGATTGTGAACTGTGTTTTTGGACTTTGTTTAGCATTTAGTGTATTGAATGATTTCCATCTAGTTATCTTTTCTTTTGGTTATTTATTGCATTAGTGCCTGAGCATTTAAGTTTGTTACCTTCTTTACTTTTTGCAGCTGTCATTTAAAATAAACTGCTGCACTGACAGCCATCCAACCTTTACCGGCTTAATATTATTTTCTTTATGTTACCTATTTTCTCCCTCCCTCTGGGTGGGATGTAACATAAGTGGGGGCTCGTCCGGGATCTTTATAGGGTATACCTGGCTGATTGTTTTGCAGTTTGTATTTTTGGCGGCTGCGCCGGGTGCTGACGTGTACTTGGTGCGGTTCTGTTTGTGCCACGTACACATACCTGTAAAGGGGGAAAAACCATGGCGACTGGCTTTAGTCTTGAGCATTTCATTGCTCACCCATCCTTATCTCTGTTGGATACGTGCCGCAAGTGCGATTTGGAGCAAATTGCGAGTCATTTTGGCGTTTCATTTTCGAAACCTATAAACAAGCAGGCTCTTAAGGATCTCTTGGTGGGTGATCTGATGAGAAGGGGCGTGGTTCGTCGGACTGTCACTGAGGTGCCTGTGTTGTCCGCGGACGGCGCCTCGGGGAGAGGTGGCCGCGAGCGTGACAGCGGCGCCCCGTGCATGGTTGACCGCGTGCACGCGGAGACATCTCCTGTGCTAGAGAGCGATGAGAGGCTCGAACAGGGAAAACCACCCTTCAGCCTCCCACGCTACGATCCGCTCTCTCCAGGCAGCGGTGGGTCGCGGGATGAGGCGCGACTGAAAGTCCGGCTCGCCCGTCTGCAACTTGAGGCGCAGGAAAGGGCACAAACCCGCCAGATGCAGCTGGAGATTAAGCGTTTGGAAATTGAGGCTGAGACAGCTGTCAGGATCCGTCAGCTGGAGCTAGAGGCGAAGGCTCAGCTTCCGGTATCCTCAGTTGACAGCGCAAACCCTCCTCTCGGATCTTCCACCACGCTGCTTGACGTAAGTAAATTTATTCCACTTGTGCCCGCCTTCCGGGAGAGTGAAGTGGAGTCGTATTTTGCGTCCTTTGAGCGCATTGCTGGCACGTTAAATTGGCCCCGTGATGTTTGGCCATTATTGCTACACTGTAAAATGTGTGGAAAAGCTCAGGAGGTCGTAGCGTCGCTCCCTCTTGAAGACAGTCTAGATTATGATAAGGTTAAAACAGCTGTTTTACAGGCCTATGAGCTAGTGCCTGAAGCTTACCGCCAGAAGTTCCGGCAGCAGAAAAAGTCTTTGTCACAAACTCATGTGGAGTTTGCTCGGGAAAAATGCGTTCTTTTCGATCGCTGGTGCGCGGCATCCAAAGTGGATGATTTCGCTTCTCTCTGTGACCTTATTCTGTTAGAGGAGTTTAAAAGAAGTCTACCTGATCGTGTTGTGGTTTACTTAAATGAGCAGAAGGTAACTTCTATTACATCAGCGGCCGTGCTGGCTGATGAGTATGTGCTGACACACAAAACAACCTTCCCAACATTAGCGAACCACCCGAGAGCTACAGCTGTAACACAGCAAGCTCGAAACAAAACACATTTGAACAGAGAAACGCGTGAGTGTTACTACTGCCACAAACTTGGACATGTGATCGCTGACTGTGTTCTTCTGAAAAATAAAACTGAACGTGGCCCACCAAGTCCGTCTAGACCTAAAGGTGTCGGTGCAATAAATCCGGTGTCAGCTAAATGCGCGGAAACTCCCGACTCCTGTTTTGAACCATTCGTATTCGAGGGTTTTGTCTCACTGAGTGGTGAGTGCACAGATGAACGTCCTGTGCGTATTTTGAGGGATACAGGTGGATCACAAACTGTAATTTTAGCAAACACATTAGACTTTGCAGCGTGTTCTTCCTGTGACTACGATGTCATACTTTGTGGAATTGGCATGAAGTACACTCCTCGGCCCGTACACAGAGTCCATTTGAGGTCTGATTTAATATCTGGCATTTTCCCTATGGCCGTGTGTCCTGCATTACCCATGAAAGGGGTCGCTATTTTCCTGGGAAATGATGTAGCCGGCGGTAAAGTCGTGCCGCATCTGGAAGTCTTACAAAAGCCCCTTCCAGATTTTCATGATCATAATGCACTAGACAACACAGAGCGCAAGTTGTACCCAGCTTGTGCTGTGACTCGAGCACAGTCCCGTAAAAATGCAGATATTGCCCTCTCTGATAGCATTCTTATGTCAACCTTTTCAGGAGATGAACACTCTCAGAAAAGGGTAAATTCTGATTGTCTTCCTCCAGAACAGATGGAAGCTCCTGTGGACAATTCATCTGATTCGGAGCATTCAAAGCCCGCGCTCCCCATTACACGCACCCGCCTGTGCGCTGAGCAGAGAGCTGATCCAACTCTACGCACATGTTTCTCCATGGTGGTGAGTGATGAGCAACTTGCCAAAGAAAAGTCAGGTTATTTTCTGGATAATGACGTTCTTATGAGGAAATGGTCTCCTTCTGCTGCTGAAACTGCACCCTTGCAAACTGTAAACCAAATCGTTGTGCCTTTAAGTTATCGCGCGCAAGTACTATCATTGGCACACGAAAGCCAGTGGTCAGGTCATCTTGGGGTGACAAAAACATATCGACTTCTGTTAAAACATTTTTTCTGGCCAGGTGTTAAACAGGATGTCGTGCGCTTTTGTCAAAGTTGCCATGTCTGTCAGATGGCTGGAAAGCCAAACCAGAAAATCCCACCTGCGCAGTTACAACCCATTCCCATAATTGAAAATCCATTTGATCGCGTCATTGTGGACTGTGTTGGCCCATTGCCTCGCACCCAAAACGGTAACCAGTTTCTGCTCACCATAATGTGTGCAGCCACACGTTTTCCTGAGGCTGTACCACTGCGAAAAATAACCGCTCGTTCCGTCATTAAAGCACTTACAAAATTCTTTTCTACTTTTGGGTTACCTAAAACAATTCAAACGGATCAGGGAACGAACTTCAAATCCGGTTTGTTTTAACAGGTTATCCAAACCCTCGGCATCAATCATATTACATCTAGTGCGTACCATCCGGAGTCTCAGGGCGCACTAGAGCGTTGGCATCAAACTCTGAAAGCTATGCTTCGAAAATATTGTTTAGAGTTAAAGAAAAATTGGGATGAGGGCGTCCCTTTTGTTTTGTTTGCTGCACGTGAGTCTGTTCAAGAGTCACTTGGATTCAGCCCTGCTGAATTAGTTTTTGGCCACACTCCCAGAGGTCCACTTCAAGCGTTAAAAGAAAAACTCTTGTCGCCAGTAGAGGACAAAAGAAAAAGTGTGCGTGTCTACATTCGTGAGTTTAATGATCGGTTACGCTGTGCCAACAAACTCGCTAAAGAGTGTTTGGTCAGCTCCCAACTTAAAATGAAGCAAAGACATGACCGTGTCGCTGTGAAGCGCGAGTTTCACCCAGGTGACAAGGTGCTTGCTTTACTTCCGGTTTTGGGTTCGTCTTTGTCTGCCAAGTTCACCGGTCCACTTGAAGTACAACAAGTGTTGAAAAACAACAATTACCTCCTGGGCAGTTCTGACAAACGGCGTAAAGCTCGCGTTTGTCATATAAATATGTTGAAGCCATATCACTCGCGTGGAGTTTCAGAGCCCACTGTGACCCCAACTCCACAGATTTCTGCAGCAGTCACTGTACAGCCAGAAGAGTATGAGGAACCTGAGGAGGATGACGGTCTGCGCATTCCTAATTCACCTCGCTCCTGTGCTAGGCTGCCTAACTCTGAAATGCTCAAAGTTCTTCCTGCTAAACTTAACCATTTGGAGGAGGCTCAGAAACGTGACGTTTTGGCCTGTGTTTCCCAATACACATGCCTTTTCAGTGATGTACCAACTTCCACTACTGTTCTTAAACACGATATTGCCCTGAAAACAAATAAACCAATAAAGCAACACCCGTTCAGGGTTAATCCTGAAAAGAGAACTCTCATGAAACAGGAAACTGACTATTTAGTTACCAATGGCCTTGCAAAGCCCAGTGTCAGTCCCTGGAGCTCTCCATGTTTGGTTGAAAAGAAACCTGATGGAACCCCTCGGTTCATCACAGACTTCAGAAAAGTCAATTCAGTCACAGTTCTCGATTCCTATCCTCTTCCTAGGATGGATGACTGTATTGACAACATTGGAAATGCGAACTTTGTAACCAAGCTTGATCTTCTAAAAGGATATTGGCAAGTCCCTTTGACAGAGCATGCCTCAGAAATTTCAGCCTTCGTTACTCCTGACACGTTTCTACAATACACAGTTATGCCATTTGGATTGTGTAATGCGCCAGCCACTTTTCAGCGTTTAATGAATATCGTCCTTGCTGGCCTTCAGAATTGCAGTGCCTATCTGGATGACGTAGTCATCTACTCCTCAACCTGGGAGGAGCATGTTGAGATGCTGCACACAGTATTCTCCCGTTTGGAAAAGGCGTCACTCACATTAAACCTAGCCAAATGCGAATTTGGAAAAGCTACCATTACTTATCTGGGGAGACAAGTAGGACAGGGAAAAGTTCGACCCTTGGAAGCCAAGGTTGAAGCAATTTTGAGCTTCCCCACTCCTACCACCTGTCGTGACTTGCGTAGGTTCCTTGGTATAGTAGGATACTACAGGAACTTTTGCAGAAATTTTTCATCTGTCGCCTGTCCCCTTACCACTTTGGTGAGTCCAAAGGTGAGTTTTTCTTGGAGCCCCGAATGCCAGCATGCTCTTGACAGTGTGAAGTCTTTATTATGTCATGCACCTGTTCTAACTGCACCAGACCCCTCTCGGCCTTTTGTGCTGGAAGTTGATGCCAGCCAAAAGGGTGTTGGCGCAGTCCTTCTGCAGGAGAATGCAGATGGCGTTGAACAGCCGGTCTGTTACTTTTCCAAAAAGTTTAACAAACAACAGCAAAACTATTCCACCATAGAACAGGAAACTTTGGCATTGTTGCTCTCACTTCAGCATTTTGATGTGTATGTTGGATCTAGTTCTCTGCCAGTTGTTGTTCGCACTGACCATAACCCACTTGTTTTCCTATCTCGTATGTATAATCGCAACCAGCGTCTCATGCGTTGGGCTTTGTTGGTGCAGGACTACAACCTTCAAATCCATCACAAGAAAGGTACAGAGAACCTGTTAGCAGATGCACTGTCCAGGTCTGGGTGATTCCGGTTTTTCCATCGTTCAGTAATGTTACATACACACACTTGATTTTGTTTGGTGGTTCTGGTTGCAAACCCTTAGGGTTAGGGGCTTGCAACTTAAGGGGAGGGGTGTTACGGCCCCAGGCTTTTGGTGTGTGTATGTGTGTGTTATGTGTATGTGTGTGTTGTGTGTGTGTGGTTGTGTCTTTTGCAGAAGCCTCCCCCACATCAGTTGACTTCACCTCCTGCAGGAGATGATTGCAGCTTTTCCCTCCTCCAATCACCAGGCTGGGCGGGAAGCATAAAAGCCTGGAGCAGCCTATGTTCCAGTGGGCAGCTGAATTCCTGGGAGGAATCTGTTTGATCAGCTGACCCCCTGTTGTTGGACTTGGCGTTAGAGCCTGTTGGAAACTGCCTGGTTTTCCCCTCTGATTGTGAACTGTGTTTTTGGACTTTGTTTAGCATTTAGTGTATTGAATGATTTCCATCTAGTTATCTTTTCTTTTGGTTATTTATTGCATTAGTGCCTGAGCATTTAAGTTTGTTACCTTCTTTACTTTTTGCAGCTGTCATTTAAAATAAACTGCTGCACTGACAGCCATTCAACCCTTACCGGCTTAATATTATTTTCTTTATGTTACCTATTTTCTCCCTCCCTCTGGGTGGGATGTAACAGTCAAATTTGCACACTCTGCTCAAAACATCAGCAGGTTGTTTATATTTTACTTTTTATTTCCTGTCATTTTTAAACAAAACAGATGCACTGAAGGACCATGATGCAACAGTCTTTCACATAACTAAGAAAGGGCATTTATATTACAAACTTAACTAAAAAAATAAAATAAAAATCTTTCAAGTTTCAAGTATTGGAACGAAGATCGACCGGTAAATTGAGAGCTTTGCTTTTCGGCTCAGTTCTCTCTTCACCACAACGAACCGATACAGCGACCAAATAAGTACGGACGCCGCTCCGATCTGCCTGTCAATCTCACGCTCCAGTCTTCCCTCACTCGTGAACCAGACCTCCAGATATTTAAACTCCTCTACCTGGGGTAAGGACACTCCACCCACCGAGACATGGCAGACTACCTTTCTCCGGTCAAGAACCATGGCCTCGGATTTAGCGGTGCTGACCTTCATCCCAGCCGCTTCACACTCGGCCGCAAACCGCCCCACTGCATGCTGGAGGTCCTGGCTCGATGAAGCCAACAGGACAACATCATCTGCAAAAAGCAGAGAGGAAATCCTGTGGTCCCCAAACCAGATCCCCTCCGGCCCCTGGCTGCGCCTAGAAATTCTGTCCATAAAAACTATGAACAGAACCGGTGATAAAGGGCAGCCCTGCCGGAGTCCAACGTGGACCGGTAACACATTTCATTCTGTTCTTTTTATGAAAAAGCATTTTTTATTGTTGTCTTCATAATTCATCTGGTAGTATTTATTCGCCACGTCTATTAGTTCAATCTGAGAAAATACTGTCTGATTATAAACTGGTCCCTGTTTACAATTAGATGACAAACAGAACAGCTCGTTTACATAGCATCATCAGAACCATGTTTTATTGTTTGTACATATCTAGTTTTGTTTGGTGTTTATTTTTATTTAATTTGTCTTTATTTTTTTTGTGTGTTGTTACACTCGGCTGTTCAGTGCATAGAAAGAAAGAGCGCCAAGTTTGTTGTGGTGAAGTTGGATGGTTAGTAGGTCTATAAAGTTTGTTTCTATAAACATGGCATACCTAGTCCAATAAAGAGATCAAATAATTTTTTATTTTAATTAAAAATAGATAAATTTCAAATAGCTTACATAGAGGAAACTTATCTCAGTGATAGGAAAAACGCAAAAATTGAACAAAATCAAAAGTATACATCTCCTCTTGTGCTTCTGGGAGACGTAGAGGGACAAGGATTTGCTGGCCGTTGCGGTTAACTGAATTTATATTTGAACCTAAAGATAAAGAAGGAAGGTGTATCATGCTTGTCGGGAAGGTAGATGGTATCTTAGTGAGTCTGTTAAATGTCTTTGTGCCGCTGGACAGTAATTGGGAATTCCATAAATAAGTACTTGAAATATTCACAAAAAATGCCAAGGTATCCCAATTTGTAATTCCAACATCAGATTACATCCCAAAATGGGCAGTTTCAATGGGCAATTAGACATTAAAATGTAAGAAGAAAGATAAATAAAGTCATGAAAGAAATTGGAACGGTGCATATATGGAGAGAAATTAACCCTACAAGACAAGAGTATGCCCACTATTCTACATCACATAATGTCTATCCCCAAATTGACTTTTTCCTGATGTTCAATAACAACAAACCGAGCACAAAGAATAACACACTGGTACTCGTACCATTTTTGACCACAAGGACGTGACAGCTGTATGAAAAAGTTTGGACACCCCTGATCATTTCCAAGATTTTCCTTCATGAATCATTGGTTGTTTGATCAGTAACTTCACTGAAATATATTATATAGCAGACAAACACTGTGACATTTGCAAAGTGAAAAGAAGCTCATAGGATTAACAGTTAGTACGCAATAATTACTTGAACAAAAGTAGGTAGCTGCAAGAGGAGGTATGCATGGCGGAAGAGGAGCACAGCATTTCAAGACACTTGCTACCCATAGTAACATTTGGTGGTGGTTCCATCATGCTTTGGGGCTGAGCAGCCAGTCTTGCAAGCAAAGTTCAAGAATCAGTGACAAAGTTAAAGTTGCGCCGCTCCTTCTGAAGAAAATAACTTGCCGCTTGCTATCACTTATTTTATTATTTTTTAAGCGTCATAATCTCAGGGCTCACCAGCGCCCCCTAACATGAGGCACCAGAACTGCTGGCCTCACCCAGCGGCTTTTTTGCCGACGTTTAGCGCTCAGCACAAGAAACACATTCCTCACATACAGTTATTTATAAAAACAAACACTGTACATCATATACATCTGCTAAATTATGTAAACTCAGCTCATATAGTACAAGTGATTGAACCGACACACAGAGACAGCAGTACCGTCTGACTGCATAGGTATTGCGCAATCCAAGGTGAGGCTCAGCGGGCTGGTGACTCATCGCACGTCACTTCTTAGTATTTTTTGAAAAGAAAAAAAACCCAAAAATGGTACATTTAAATGGAAAATGACTGCAAAGCACAAATTACTGATTAAATATAATAACTGAATTTATTTTTTCTCTTTTCTTCCCATAATGACAAGTGAGGCACAGCGCAGATTTTCGTCCTGGTGTGTACGGCCCTTTAGGGTTAGTGCTGGTGCAAAACCCATGCAGGGAAAGTCAAACAGGTCCTATCTTTAGCTTATGTGCTGAAAGACAAACGAAAGGAGCGCGTCACAGAAACCTTACAGTGACAGACAGCAGTACTCACAAGTAGAATTATTTATCTATCTATATACCCAGGCTGTGTCCCACCAAAATGGGGTAGCCTAGTCAGGGCACACATTCTTACCTTCCTCCCCAAACCCTCCTCCTTCAATGTGTGTGTGCGTGTGTGTGTGACTGGTCTAAGGCCTGGTCTAAGCCACACCACACTGCACCAGGGTCAGTTGCACAGTCCAGTATGGGCACCTCTACAGCAGGGCCTCAGCCAAGGCTGGTTTCCCCTTGCCACTTCATACCAAGACCAGGGGCCTCATTTATAAATGTTGCGTATGCACAAAAGAAGGCGTACGCCACTCTCTACCCAATAGTTGATATTTATAAAAAGCAAACTTGACGGGAAAATGTGCATTTGATCTTCAGACCTTAGGACTCGACATGGACGATAAACATGCAAAAGCTCAGAAAGATACTGAGGTGCCAGACCATTCAGACATTTAAAAACCAAAAGTAGAATCTTAAAAGAAATTCTAAAAGACACAGGCAGCCAATGAAGTGAGCGTAATATCAGGGTTATATGCTCACACCGGCTGGTCCCCGTTAACAGGCGGGCCGCTGAATTTTGAACCAGCTAGAGAGAGTTACAGTAGTCCAGTCTGGAAAAGATCAAAGCATGCATCACTTGTTGCAAAGCGTGAGGAGATAGATATGGCTTAACTTTGCTGATTAGCCTTAAGTGATGAAAACTAGACTGGACTACAAGACTGACCTGTTTGTCAAATTTAAAATGCCTGTCAAGGTTTACCCCAAGATTTCTAATGAACGGAGCATCTGAGGGGTCCAGGGGGCCAACAGCACTACAGCAGCCTGTCAGCAGGTTAGACTTTCCAAAAACAAACACCTCTGTCTTGTTTTTGTTCAGACAGAGGAAGTTAAGCTCCATCCAAGACTTGATGTCTGCTAAGCAGTTCTACAATCTGTCGAGACCCTCCGCTCCTCCAGATTTTAGGGGAAGATAGATCTGGATGTCATCTGCGTAGCAGTGGAATGACACGTTATATTTCCTAAGACTGGACCCCAGTGGCAGCAGATAAAGTGAGAATAAAAGAGGGCCTAAAACTGAGCCCTCGGGTACACCATATTTGAGCGGAGCCTCTGAAGAAGAGCACTGTCCTGGTTGGACAGAAAAACTCCTGCCACATAAATATGAACTGAACCAACTGAGTGCTGTGCCCTTCACACTGACAGACTGCTCCAGTCGGGATAATAAAACACTGTGATCCACTGTGTCGAAAGCTGCAGAGAGATCTAAAAGAATTAAAACAGTGGAGGCCCCAGAATCAGCAGCTAGAAGCAGGTCGTTACACACCCTGAGGAGAGCCGTTTCAGTGCTGTGGCAGGATTTAAAACCAGACTGAAACTTCTCAAAAATATCGTAATTTGTTAGATGGTCCTGCAGTTGTAGATAAACCACCTTCTCTAAAATTTTTGAAAGAATAGATAACTTGGAGATCGGCCTAAAGTTTGATAGAACATTAGGATCCAAGTTATGCTTTTTCAAAAGGGGGTGCACAACAGCATGTTTAAAAGCAGCTGGCACACAACCCGAGACAAGAGAGGAGTTAAGGAGACCAACTATCCAGGGGCCAATGATATTAAAGACCTCTTTCAGGAGTCTGGGGGGAATACAGTCACCTGGGCAGGAGGAAGGCCTCAGGTGTTACAATTGGTGTTGCAATTATAGCATCCCGATCTTCCTCCACATTCAACACCCTCTCAAAATACTCCGCCCATCTTTTTCTTACTGCATTCCCCTCATTCAACATCCTTCCATCCTCTGTTTTCACTTTCTCCTCCCTCCCAGACACTCCCTTTCGCACCCTTTTCACCTCCTTCCAAAACATTTTGTCCCTCTCAGTCAATAGCCGCGGTTACATGGGCAGAATATCTTGATCGGATCAATGGTCGGGTTAAAATTCACCCGTGCACATGGGATCAGAAAACCTTTTTCCGATTAGAACAAGTGTTCCCATGGCTCACACCTTTGGTCGGAGTAAATCGTTTGGGCATGCGCAGTAGTGGTAAAAAAAAAACGGAAGAAGAGATGCGCCTCGTTGTAAACAGACCGCTGCCACAGACTTTTATGCAGCAGCTCCGTAACACGAGGCGATCTTCCAAACGTGCTTTTATTAATGTTATGAATAGTATGAAGCGCTTGCTCGCTCATCGTTTATTTAATCCGTGTGGTCATTGATTTTTATGTTGAAGAACGGAGCTGGAAGAGTTAGGAGGACAGGCTATAAACACGCGCTAACAACATTAGCCTTGCTTGTGGACACAAAATCCAGGACCGTGCGAGAGACGCAGCAATCTACATCTGCTGTCGGGGCTCTCGATCTTGGGCACGGCGCCCACACGTAACTAAGCATCCCTCCCTTCACACACAAAGTTATCTGGCTCCTCTGCTCACTTGGTCCACTGGCACCGAGCCCCGGTGCCAGTGGAACAAAGCGCTGCTGCCACAATATCTCATTTTCTTTAAACCTCTCTTATATTTTATTGTAAAGCCCTATAATGAAGTTTTAATTATTTCATTATCCTTTTAATAAAATAAATAACACTATTTTTGAAATAAAAAATGACCAAATAACTGTGATTTTCAAAGACAACAAAGTCAGGAAAAAAATATACTGATACATTAAAAAGAAAAAAAACAAAGAGTGGATCCTATCCCGTCATAGACCCGCTGAGACTTTGAGGGCTGCAGCTCCTCACACAGTTTGCACCAAAACTGAGTAGGTGTGTCCTGCACATCTGTTTCTCATTCAGTGATAATGAAAAAGGAAATTTCCATGTCTTCTGCTGCAGCTACACATACAGTGAGTTCAATAAGTATTTGATCTTCCTGTGATTTAGCAAGTTCACCCACTTTGACAACATGGAGGGGTCTAAAATTTTCATCATAGGTGCATTTCCACAGTAAAAGACAGAATCTGAAGAAACATTCAGAAATTATGTTGTATGATTTTTCTAAACAATTTCTTTTGTATATTTCTGTGAAAAATAAGTATTTGATCACTTGAATATCAGATAGATTTATGACCAGCAAAGATCTGCTGTTCTGCTTTTAAATAGTCCAACTCCACTCTGCTAATTATTCTAAATTAGTGGCACCTGTTTGAGGTTGTTAGCTTGCATAAAGGCACCTGTTCACCCCACAATCAGTCAGAAGTCTAACTACCAACATGGGCAAAACCAAAGAGCTGTCAAAAAAACACAAGAGACAAAATTGTAGACCTTCATAAAGCTGGAAGTGGCTACGGGGCTATTTCTGTGAGCCGTGTTTTAGTAAAAGGCATTCAGGGAAATTGATTGAGCCTGGATATCTGTATTAGAAATATTGTTAGGGTAATAAATCTTTGGCTTGAATTGAAAACCCCTGTCTGTGCGCCTTCATTCCAACAGAATCTCCACGCTTCACAGTGTAGAAAATGTATGTTTTAATATCTTATTCTTCATTATGTTATAGCTTTATCTTTAGTGTGAAGTGAACTCATTTTGAACTCAACAGGACTTATTCTCCAGTGACCTTCACTTGTGCTTTTTAGCTGCAGCAGCAACTAGGACTTCTTTGTGCAAATCTAGGAGTTTCCAGAGACACAATAAATATGTCATGGACTACATTTCTACTATCTGGGTTGTAGATAAATCCAGATATATCTGCATTCTCAAGCGAAGATCTACTGACGCACAAGTTACATGCGAATTACTCGTTGATTTTCCTAAGAACAATGGAAAACTTTAAAACCAGTCTTTTTAAGATGTGTTTGAATCCCCGCCTTCCGGAAAGATCATGGTCGCTGGTCCTCCGCCCCTGGTCGCTCTGATTCGTCAGCTGACAGCCCTCGTGCTTCCACCGGCCAATAGCTGAAGGCTGCCAACTCCGGATCCGCTCCGCCTTTCCAGGGGTGGGGGCATTTCACCGGCACACACAAGCCATGATCAAAAGGAGTCCTCCTCTGGTCCAAAGTAAATCATACCAGCCAAACGAATACTCCATCACCGGCACGAGATCAGAGGTCAGCTTCATCCTCCACATGAGAACACGAATCTGAACACTTTCCCAAGGATAAGGTGTTCAACCCAGATAGTAGAAATGTAGTCCATGACATATTTATTGCGTCTCTGGAAACTCCTAGATTTGCACAAAGAAGTCCTAGTTGCTGCTGCAGCTACGAAGCACAAGTGAAGGTCACTGGAGAATAAGTCCTGTTGAGTTCAAAATGAGTTCACTTCACACTAAAGATAAAGCTATAACATAATGAAGAATAAGATATTAAAACATACATTTTCTACAACAGGCAAAAGGGTCTTTAATAACTAAAAGTTCAAAAACGAAACAAAACACCACTGCAGTAGGCAGGCAAACTCGAAACTACGGGACACAGGAACTTTTCAAAATAAAACATTAAATGAACTTGCTTTTCCACCAGTGCTGATATTTTGCCTCTCTCAGGAGTGTTTGGTGGAGATGTTTAGCTCGACGGGCGGCTAGCCTCTATCGATCATTTAATGTTGAAGTGTCATTGGTGGCGTATTGAGCGCTCACTTCAGATTGCGTTCAATTTCCAATTGAGCTTTATTTCATAACTAGCGTATTGTCGAGTGCAGACCAGTGTTCAATTCAGAGCGGTGTTATCAACATGTCCGTTCTTAGAGAGAGATGTCACTCATCCTGTGTTTGTGGAGTTAAGAGAGTAGTGATGAGTCGGTCGCTGATCTTGTTTTCTCTCTATAAGCTGCACGCTGGTTTCCCTCTCAGCAGCCGCACACGGACCGAGCACGAGGAAGAGAGGCAGACAAAGATAGAGAGGCGCAACAAGAAGAAACAACATCAACACAGAAAAATAAGGTAAGAAAATAAGTGACACTAGGAAAAGAACCACTTCCTTTTTGAGAATCTAGAGCTGGGGTGCTCAATACAGCCATCAAGATATATATATTTTTTTTCCGGTTCCGGTCTACAGCACAGACGCGTGTGGCTCTCTGCGGCTATACAACTATCTTCAAATGACTTAAAAAGTTTATTTTCTCCAAAAAAAGAGAGCTGACCATGGCCCCTAAGAAAAACCAGGACTACGAAGACCTTAAAAAGACTCTCAATGAATAAAACTCTCTCCAAAATATACAAACTTTTATGTAATTTAGATAATAATATTTCACTTCCGACAACAAAATGGGATGCGGATTTGAGCATCAGCACAGATGAAAGCTTTTGGTCAGAACTTTGTCTAAACACCTTTAAACTGACAAAAAGTCCAAATCTGCAGCTAATCCATTTCAAAACCCTTCACAGAATTTACTACACTGGACAGAGGATGTTCAAGATGGGTCTCAGCAACTCAGACATTTGTCAGCACTGTGACAGTAATCTACCCGACAATTACATGCATGCACTGTGGTTCTGCACGCCTGTCCAGGCTCTCTGGCAGCAGGTATGTGCCGATTTATCAGTCTGGCTTAAGGTTTCAATCACAGCTTCACCGTCACTTTGTGTGCTTGGTGACATGAGTGCCATCGATGTAGAAGGAGGATTAGGCTCTATCATTTTCATAACTCTTTGCATTGCTAAAAAAACTATTTTAATAAATTGGAAAAGCAAGAAAAATATAAATATAAGTCAACACAGAAATCTGCTGCTTGATCA
>CM074504.1:25533970-25556502 GCA_037389245.1 Oryzias sinensis
CCCACACACACACACACAACGCCCCAGCCTGCCCCACCCAGGCACCGGATCCGACGCCCTGATCAACGGAGCACCCATCGCCCCATACTGGGTACCAGAAGCCACCACCCCGAACCACGGCAGTAAGGCAAGGAGCAGCGACGACCAGGCCCCCCCCCACCCCCGAAGTCATCGAGTTAGCTATGGGAGACCAGAGAGACTGAATTCTTTCAAAGTTACTTGAACTTTGGGCTGAAAGTAGGGCTGAAACGATTCCTCGAGTTACTCGAGTTACTCGATTACAATAATTCCTCGAGGCAAAAACTCTGCCTCGAAGCCCCATTTAATTCCCAAGATGCGCACTATACGCGTGGCACAGGGATTTGATTGTGTCACACGGACCGTTTATTCGCAGGGACCATATGAATTTAGTTGGCGCGATGGCAGAGAATAGATCTATAAATAAACGGCTGAAATTGTCTAAAGTGTGGAATCATTACACACTTAATAAAGAAGATCTGGCATACCACAACAGCACATCTTCCATGATTCAGCATCTGAACAGAAGAAATCCACTCTATGCTGTTTCACCAAGCATCGCTGAAACAAGGTAAGTTAACGTAGTCTAAGCCTATTGATGTTCGCTGATTTTAACCCCATACTGCATTTGTAGCGATGTCGTGATGCGGTTTGACTAGATATGATGTTTAACTTTGATGACGTTTTAAAGTAGTAAACGTAACTATCACGTTAAATTGCAAGAGAGTATAACCTAAAAAAAGAACCCCTACACAAACGCGCGCACACAAACACACACACACACACACACACCCACACACACACACACACACACACACACACGTCAGACCAATTGCAGCAATGCATCATATGCTTAAACTTTTATGTAGCCACGCAACAATAATTTCAGCATGCATTCACTGTATACACCGGGACGTGATGGAGGAACAAATATTGTATTGCAGTCTTTGCCAGACCTTGTTTGTATGTCACGTCTGCCAAATAGTTACAGACAACAACAAAAAATGTAACTCCCCAGCCTGTTGGTTTTTAATAAAGACTCGGAGTACTCATTTTTCAGTTGAAACGCACGGAACAAAAAGTGCGTCAGCATTTACTGCGTGTTCAACAGCAAGTCACATTACAGCTCTTCTTCAGCGTTTAAACTACCAGAATAGATTATGCTTAGAGCTCCACCTAGTGGTTATATTATAACATATTAAAGGAGAAATTCATGTATGAGATGGCTTTATAACTCACTTGCATATAATAACTTATAGTCATGGCCGGCCCTCCCTATACGCGAATTACGCAGCCGCGTAGGGCCCCCGTCATCACCAGGGCCCCGAAGTGGCGAAAAAAATGAAATAAAGAAAGACCCAAATCTGGCAACCCATTTGATAGAATTTCCGTACCAACGTCGCTCTGAATGTTGTGCAAAAGAAACTTGCCTGCACTTTTGTGACCCCCCCCCCCTTCAACACACCTGAACCAATCTGGCAACCCAAATAAGGGCGTCACGCCCCTCTTAGCAACGATTGGTCAACATCATTCCATCTGAGCCATACACAGTGTGGATTTACGAGCGCATTTTTGTTTCAATAAAGTTGGGAAAAAGAAAAAAACGAGCACATTTTATCACACTGATCAAAGCGACAAGACAACTTCATGCTAAAGATACTTTATCCACCATTAGGAGCTGAAAAAAGATGAACTTCAACATCAATCACAAGGTAAGTTTGGAGGATGTTGGAGCCGTATTTATACATTATCCTGCCTTTCGGTGCAGCTGCGCAATTTACGTCAAATACTAATCGATCCGAGGTGAAGATTGCAGATAAAACAACCCCGTCATTTCCAATGGAAAACTCGAAAATAATTCTGATATCCAAGTTTCCAAGATCATGAGGTCGGACATGACCTTCCAAAACGGCTAATAGCAGAGAAAAGTAAATAATGATTATGGTATGGTGGCTGAAAAATGTTTTAACTCATGTTATAATCGTATTGTTTAATTGTTTTGCTAACATATAGTGCGTTCTGCATTTTCCGGTTTATGTCATTAAAAAAAAATACTGTTTATTATAGCAGGTCAGGTAGTCTGACTTACTTTTTCAACATTGAATGTGTCTTAAAATCGTGCATTGGCATGAAATATGAAGAATCAAAACTGAAAAATACATAGGAAATAAATGTTCTCATTTATAAATGATAAACAAAATAAATGTACTAATTTTACAATCATGAACGTAAAATAATAGATAAAGACGTGTATAAATGCTTATATTTCCATTTATACTCAAATTAGTGTTTGTTCACATTTATTATTTATAAATGGGTACATTTATTTCTTATTTGTATTTTGCAGTTTTGATTCTACATAATGATGATGTTTTGCACAGTTCCGTCTCAGCCAACAGTTTCTTCTGCTCTCAAAACGTATTGGAGGTGGTGCAGCGTCCACATCCCAAGATGTTCCTGACATCACTGAAGATGTCATCTCAGGTAATTTTATAGCATGTAAAGTAATAAAAAACAGTGTCTGCATAACCCCTTATATTTATAAACAGCAGCTGAAGAGAATGGAGTCCCAAGTTCTTCATAATTAAATTAATAAATATCACCTCATGCAAATAATCAAACAATAAATCTCTCATAAATGTATAAAAAGATCATGAAATTGTGAAAAACCTGCACACAGATTTTAAATGAGCCATTATTAGTATTCTGCTATAGATATTTTATTGGCTTTATCAGTGATTATTCTACAATAATAATTCTTGTTTTTTAGCTGCAGAAGAAACTCCTGTCACCACTTCTACTGTTGAAAGGGAAACATTTGACTGTTTTACTTTTCACTGTTTGCTTTTATTGAAGTTATGTATCTCATGTTCCAGAGGCTCCAAGAGAGGCGTGTATGAAATAGGAACCTACTGGATCCTAAATTCCACCTACCAGTACCTCAAATCCAATTGGTCCAGCTGAATGAGTCTCAACCACAGTCTCTGATCCAGTAAGAATGGATTTGGTGCAGAGAAGTCCTTTTCAGACTGATAAAGACTCTGACTTTCCAAAATCCCCCTCATTGAGCTGTTGTGTTCTTTATGTTGGATTGTTTTATCGTTATTTGATTTTCCGTTAAGTTGCTGTTTTTAAAAGTTGGAGTTTTGGGAATGTAATTTTTTGAGTGCCTAATGTTACATTAAAAAATATACACCTATATATCTATATGCATTTGTCATTCATATTTATTTCTTTGCATTTAAAATTTGTTGTGCACCACTAAATGTGTATCCAACATGCAGGCAATTTACTGTATTCAATTCTTCGGCAGCAACAACAATTCACAAATGTATTAATAGAGAGATGTCATTCATATTGCAACAACAGTTGTGTTTTTTTGGTGCTGCTGACCAGTTAGAGGGCCCACATATAAAATTTCGCTTAGGGCCCCCAGAAGACCAGGGCCGGCCCTGCTTATAGTATATGTAATATGTATAACTTATAACAGCTTTAACTGAAATAGACACAACTATTCTGTTAAGTGTATTTTTCCAACACGGCCGGCTTCTCCAAATCGACTTGTACTTTTGGGGAGGACATTAATGGTAAATGCTGCAGGTGTAGAAATCTACATAAAACAAATATTTACTTTGATATCAGGGTTAGAATACAGCTTGAAAGCTGTTGTGCATATTCATAAATTAAATTGCTTTTCCTCTTTTTCTCCCTGTCAGCTCTTCACAACGGAGTATGGACAGCTTTGTTCGCCCAGCTCAGTCATGCACTGTTCAAGAGGCCGCCATTTTTACAGAGAGCATTTTGAACATGCAGATATGAGGCGACGGTCCATGGTGGAGGACAAGGGATTTAGAGACATGATCTCAACTTTCAATTCTAAATACAGCCTGCCATCAAGAACATATTTCACACAACTGATGGAGAAGAAACACAGAGAAATTACAGATAAATACCTCTGTTGTGAAATGAAAGCCAAATGCTTGTTCATTTTACAGCCACATCATTTTGTTATGCATTATTTGTTTTGGTTGTTCAAAAACACACACAAATCGTTTTATCCGATTACTCGATTAATCGATCGATTAAGTGCTAGATTAATCGATTACAAAAAGAATCGATAGCTGCAGCCCTAGCTGAAAGTTTTTCCAAGCTGTTTTGATCGAGCAGCAGATTTCTGGGTTGACTTATATTTAGATTTTTCTTGTTTTTCCAATTTATTAAAATTGTTTTTTTAGCAATACAAAGAGTTATGAAAATGATAGAGCCTAATCCTCCTTCTATATCGATGGCACTCATGTCCCCAAGCACACAAAGTGACGATGAAGCCGTGATTGAAACCTTAAGCCAGACTGATGGATCGGCACATACCTGCTGCCAGCGAGCCTGGACAGGCGTGCAGAACTACAGTGCATGCATGTAATTATCGGGTAGATTACTGTCACAGTGCTGACAAATGTCTGAGTTACTGAGACCCATCTTGAACATCCTCTGTCCAGTGTAGTAAATTCTGTGAAGAGTTTTGAGATGGATTAGCTGCAGATTTGGACTTTTTGTCAGTTTAAAGGTGTTTAGACAAAGTTCTGACCAAAAGCTTTCATCTGTGCTGATGCTCAAATCTGCATCCCATTTTGGTGTTTGTATAAGTTTGTATATTTTGGAGAGAGTTTTATTCATTGAAAAATTAATCAGAGAGGTAACTGCTTCTGGTAGCTTTAAATCAATGTCTTTGTATTTAAACTTTTAGTAATAATAGATTTAAGTTGCTGATATTCCAAGAAGTTATTTATTCCATGTTTGTCTTGTAGTTCCTGGGGAGTTAAAAATCTTTTATCAATAATTAAGTGCTCTAGTAGTGTTACGCCCCCTGCTTGCCAAGCTGGGAAGTGAATCATTTTTTTGTTTATGAGGAAGTCTGGGTTTTTCCAGTGTTCCGGTGTCATTTTGCACGGTTGAATTGATGATTTTGATATTTTGAGAAAAAACGATACCTAGATATTTGACATTTCCTGATTTGACTGGTATCGTGAGTCTTTGCTCCGCATTACTGTTCAGTGGTAATAAAACAGACTTATTCCAATTAATGGAGTAGTCTGATATGGAGGAGAATTCATTAATGATTGTTGCTGTCAATATATATAGAAACAAGCGAGGGGGAGAGTGAGCAACCCTGTCTTTTTCCTCTTCCAAGAAAAAACATGTCTACAGGGGCCCCCCAGTGTACTTATCCAATGTTGCCAACTTAACTGAATTACTTCTATTGGTAACAAATAATTGAGTTAAATTTATTCAACCTAATTTCTTACGTCTATAAAACTCAATTGTTGTTAATACAACTCAAATTTACATATTTATTAAACTAAATGTCATATTACTCCGATTCAAGTATTTTTTTTCCCATCGTTACGAATTAAAACCGGCAGATCCTCGTTTTTCTAACAATAAAAAGAACAAAACAGTATGTGCTCCGTGCGTTCATTGATTTAGGAATTTTCCGACATTGTTAATATACTAATTGAGCGTAGGGGTGTTAAATAAACTCATCATCCTCTCCCTCCCTCTCCCTCATGGTGCAGAGACTTGAGCAAAGTAGGACAAAATAACTCGGCAAAACACGGTAAAACACAGCAAAACAGCTAAACAACTAAACACATTTGGTCAAAAACCCACAGTTAAACCCAAATCCATCCAGACAGGCAAAGGGAATGATATCCCACAATCCTTTGCGGTGCCGATCTAACAGCAGCACCAAAGTTACACCTACTTAATTGAATTAATTTGAATGAAAGCAAAATAACTGTCTGAAAACTGTGTTATTTTTAAACTGACTTAACAAAACAAAAAAAGATTTTAATTATCTTAACTGAAGCAAATAATTAAGTTAGATCAAAGTAAAAAAGTTCATTTTTCCAACATCCATACGTGGTCTTATCACCCTCTCACGGTGGAAAAAGTATTATCTGAGCTTCTTCATGCACTAAATCATCTTAAAATGGACACGCTATGCTGCTTCACCTCTCTGTAAACAAAGTAACCTTCAACTAAACGTGATCCAGACCTGGGGCCTGTTTCAGAAAGGAGGTTAAGTGTAAACTCTGAGTGCATTAACCCTAAAATCAGGGAAACCCTGGGTCTTCCGTTTCAGAATGGGAGGTTTGTTAAACCAGAGAAAGCAGAGTAAGTCAAACCCGTTTCTGAAAGAGAGGTAACTTAGGCTACGTTCACACTGCAGGCTGAAACGACCCAATCCCGAATTTTCTGCCCCTAATCGGCCCAATTCCGATCTTTTCATGACAGTCTGAATGACACAGATCCGATCTTTTCAATTGCGACCCAGGCCCCGTGGGTTTGCCGTCCTGAATCCGAATTGTAGCCGTTCTTGTCAATTGCGACCGCCGTCTGACCGGCCAGGCGACTTGATTCCGAACTGTACGTCATCGACACGCAACAAACGTCATCATTTTGCGTTGAAGTAGGCGGGAACGAGAACGTAAACATCAACCATGGTGGACGATGCTGCTGAGACCAGTCAGTGGAAGGGAAAACATTTCCAGCTAAATGGCAGAGCGTGGTGTTGAACCTTTCCCGCGATGACTTTTTTTTCTTTCTCCCCTTTCCGACCGTGCTCAAGCGCGGGGGACCCAGGCGATCATCCTCCTCCTCCTCCCTGTTCTGATCCTTAGATTCTCCAGAACGGGTTAATAAAGAGTCCATAGCATTTATTCTGGGGGAAACTTTCTTTTAGTACCGTCATCCTTCCTCCGTAACACACAACATGAATGCGCGCGCGTGCCGCGATAGAGAATTCTCTATCGCGGCACGCACGCGCACACACACACACGCGGGGGCGCGGCCCCAACACAAACACATTCCTCTTCCACTACAGTGGGTACAGACGATCCCGACTCCATGGCCTTCTTAAAATGAAAAGATTGTAATTGTGCTGCTCCCTCGTGAAAATAAATTTAATATTACAAAAAAAGCTCCGCTTTTGACAACACTGTTGTTGACATCCATTGTTAACGTTTGCTCCGCAAACAACAAGTGACGTCGTTCACCGTTGAGTATTCTTCTGGCTTCTGCGCATGCGGGTCTCGTTTGGGTCGTGTCACGGTCACACTGGAGACCACAAAAGTTTGGATTTACTTGGAAATGTGAACGGTCTCCAGGCTTTTATGCTTCCCGCCCAGCCAGGTGATTGGAGGAGGGAAAAGCTGCAATCATCTCCTGCAGGAGGTGAAGTCAACTGATGTGGTGGAGGCTTCTGCAAAAGACACACAACCACACACACAACACTCACATACCCATAACACACACATACACGCAACACACACATACACACACCAAAAGGCCTGGGGCCGTAACACCCCTCCCCTTAAGTTGCAAGCCCCTAACCCTAAGGGTTTGCAACCAGAACCACCAAACAAAATCAAGTGTGTGTATGTAACATTACCGAACGATGGAAAAACCGGAATCACCCAGACCTGGACAGTGCATCTGCTAACAGGTTCTCTGCACCTTTCTTGTGATGGATTTGAAGGTTGTAGTCCTGCACCAACAAAGCCCAACGCATGAGACGCTGGTTGCGATTATACATACGAGATAGGAAAACAAGTGGGTTATGGTCAGTGCGAACAACAACTGGCAGAGAACTAGATCCAACATACACATCAAAATGTTGAAGTGAGAGCAACAATGCCAAAGTTTCCTGTTCTATGGTGGAATAGTTTTGCTGTTGTTTGTTAAACTTTTTAGAAAAGTAACAGACCGGATGTTCAACGCCATCTGCATTCTCCTGCAGAAGGACTGCGCCAACACCCTTTTGGCTGGCATCAACTTCCAGCACAAAAGGCCGAGAGGGGTCTGGTGCAGCTAAAACAGGTGCATGACATAATAAAGACTTCACACTGTCAAAAGCATGCTGGCATTCGGGGCTCCAAGAAAACCTCACCTTTGGACTCACCAAAGTGGTAAGGGGACAGGCGACAGATGAAAAATTTCTGCAAAAGTTCCTGTAGTATCCCACCATACCAAGGAACCTACGCAAGTCACGACGGGTGGTGGGAGTGGGGAAGCTCAAAATTGCTTCAACTTTGGCTTCCAAAGGTCGAACTTTTCCCTGTCCTACTTGTCTCCCCAGATAAGTAATTGTAGCTTTTCCAAATTCGCATTTGGCTAGGTTTAATGTGAGTGACGCCTTTTCCAAACAGGAGAATACTGTGTGCAGCATCTCAACATGCTCCTCCCAGGTTGAGGAGTAGATGACTACGTCATCCAGATAGGCACTGCAATTTTGAAGGCCAGCAAGGACGATATTCATTAAACGCTGAAAAGTGGCTGGCGCATTACACAATCCAAATGGCATAACTGTATATTGTAGAAACGTGTCAGGAGTAACGAAGGCTGAAATTTCTGAGGCACGCTCTGTCAAAGGGACTTGCCAATATCCTTTTAGAAGATCAAGCTTGGTTACAAAGTTCGCATTTCCAATGTTGTCAATACAGTCATCCATCCTAGGAAGAGGATAGGAATCGAGAACTGTGACTGAATTGACTTTTCTGAAGTCTGTGATGAACCGAGGGGTTCCATCAGGTTTCTTTTCAACCAAACATGGAGAGCTCCAGGGACTGACACTGGGCTTTGCAAGGCCATTTGTAACTAAATAGTCAGTTTCCTGTTTCATGAGAGTTCTCTTTTCAGGATTAACCCTGTATGGGTGTTGCTTTATTGGTTTATTTGTTTTCACGGCAATATCGTGTTTAAGAACAGTAGTGGAAGTTGGTACATCACTGAAAAGGCATGTGTATTGGGAAACACAGGCCAAAACGTCACGTTTCTGAGCCTCCTCCAAATGGTTAAGTTTGGCAGGAAGAACTTTGAGCATCTCAGAGTTAGACAGTCTAGCACAGGAGCGAGGTGAATTAGGAATGCGCAGACCGTCATCCTCCTCAGGTTCTTCGGGCTTTTCTGGCTGTACAGTGACTGCTGCAGAAATAAGTGGAGTTGGGGTCACAGTGGGCTCTGAAACTTCACGCGAGTGATATGGCTTCAACATATTTATATGACAAACGCGAGCTTTACGCCGTTTGTCAGAACTGCCCAGGAGGTAATTGTTGTTTTTCAACACTTGTTGTACTTCAAGTGGACCAGTGAACTTGGCAGACAAAGACGAACCCAAAACCGGAAGTAATGCAAGCACCTTGTCACCTGGGTGAAACTCGCGCTTCACAGAGACACGGTCATGTCTTTGTTTAATTTTAAGTTGGGAGCTGACCAAACACTCTTTAGCGAGTTTGTTGGCACAGCGTAACCGATCATTAAACTCACGGACGTAGACACACACACTTTTTCTTTTGTCCTCTACTGGCGACAAGAGTTTTTCTTTTAACGCTTGAAGTGGACCTCTGGGAGTGTGGCCAAAAACTAATTCAGCAGGGCTGAATCCAAGTGACTCTTGAACAGACTCACGTGCAGCAAACAAAACAAAAGGGACGCCCTCGTCCCAATTTTTCTTTAATTCTAAACAATATTTCCGAAGCATAGCTTTCAGAGTTTGATGCCAACGCTCTAGTGCGCCCTGAGACTCCGGATGGTACGCACTAGATGTAATATGATTTATGCCGAGGGTTTGGATAACCTGTTTAAACAAACCGGATTTGAAGTTTGTTCCTTGATCCGTTTGAATTGTTTTAGGTAACCCAAAAGTAGAAAAGAATTTTGTAAGTGCTTTCATGACGGAACGAGCGGTTATTTTTCGCAGTGGTACAGCCTCAGGGAAACGTGTGGCTGCACACATTATGGTGAGCAGAAACTGGTTACCGTTTTGGGTGCGGGGCAATGGGCCAACACAGTCCACAATGACGCGATCAAATGGATTTTCAAGTATGGGAATTGGTTGTAACTGCGCAGGCGGGATTTTCTGGTTTGGCTTTCCAGCCATCTGACAGACATGGCAACTTTGACAAAAGCGCACGACATCCTGTTTAACACCTGGCCAGAAAAAATGTTTTAACAGAAGTCTATAGGTTTTTGTCACCCCAAGATGACCTGACCACTGGCTTTCGTGTGCCAATGATAGTACTTGAGCGCGATAATTCAAAGGCACAACGATTTGGTTTACAGTTTGCCAGGGTACAGTTTCAGCAGCAGAAGGAGACCATTTCCTCATAAGAACGTCATTATCCAGAAAATAACCTGACTTTTCTTTGGCAAGTTGCTCATCACTCACCACCATGGAGAAACATGTGCGTAGAGTTGGATCAGCTCTCTGCTCAGCGCACAGGCGGGTGCGTGTAATGGGGAGCGCGGGCTTTGAACGCTCCGAATCAGATGAATTGTCCACAGGAGCTTCCACCTGTACTGGAGGAAGACAATCAGAATTAACCCTGTTCTGAGAGTGTTCATCTCCTGAAAAGGTTGACATAAGAATGCTATCAGAGAGGGAAATATCTGCATTTTTACGGGACTGTGCTCGCGTCACAGCACAAGCTGGGTACAACTTGCGCTCTGTTTTGTCTAGTGCATTATGATCATGAAAATCCGGAAGGGGGTTTTGTAAGACTTCCAGATGCGGCACGACTTTACCGCCGGCTACATCGTTTCCCAGTAAAATAGCGACCCCTTTCATGGGTAATGCAGGACACACGGCCATTGGGTATATGCCAGATATTAAATCAGACCTCAAATGGACTCTGTGTACGGGCCGAGGAGTGTACTTCATGCCAATTCCACAAAGTATGACATTATAGTCACAGGAAGAACACGCTGCAAAGTCTAATGTGTTTGCTAAAATTACAGTTTGTGATCCACCTGTATCCCTCAAAATACGCACAGGTCGTTCTTCTGTGCGCTCACCACTCAGTGAGACAAAACCTTCGAATACGAATGGTTCAAAACAGGAGTCGGGAGTTTCCGCGCATTTAACTGACACCGGATTTATTGCACCGACACCTTTAGGTCTAGACGGACTTTGTGGGCCACGTTCAGTTTTATTTTTCAGAAGAACACAGTCAGCGATCACATGTCCAAGTTTGTGGCAGTAGTAACACTCACGCGTTTCTCTGTTCAAATGTGTTTTGTTTCGAGCTGGCTGTGTTACAGCTGTAGCTCTCGGGTGGTTCGCTAATGTTGGGAAGGTTGTTTTGTGTGTCAGCACATACTCATCAGCCAGCACGGCCGCTGATGTAATAGAAGTTACCTTCTGCTCATTTAAGTAAACCACAACACAATCAGGTAGACTTCTTTTAAACTCCTCTAACAGAATAAGGTCACGGAGAGAAGCAAAATCATCCACTTTGGATGCCGTGCACCAGCGATCGAAAAGAACGCATTTTTCCCGAGCAAACTCCACATGAGTTTGTGTCAAAGACTTTTTCTGCTGTCGGAATTTCTGGCGGTAAGCTTCAGGCACTAGCTCATAGGCCTGTAAAACAGCTGTTTTAACCTTATCATAGTCTAGACTGTCTTCAAGAGGGAGCAACGCTACGACCTCCTGAGCTTTTCCACACATTTTACAGTGGAGCAGTAATGGCCAAACATCACGGGGCCACTTTAACGTGCCAGCAATGCGCTCAAAGGACGCAAAATACGACTCCACTTCACTCTCCCGGAAGGCGGGCACAAGTGGAATAAATTTACTTACGTCAAGCAGCGTGGTGGAAGATCCGAGGGGAGGGCTTGCGCTGTCAACTGAGGATACCGGAAGCTGAGCCTTCGCCTCTAGCTCCAGCTGACGGATCCTGACAGCTGTCTCAGCCTCAATTTCCAAACGCTTAATCTCCAGCTGCATCTGGCGGGTTTGTGCCCTTTCCTGCGCCTCAAGTTGCAGACGGGCGAGACGGACTTTAAGTCGCGCCTCATCCCGCGACCCACCGCTGCCTGGAGAGAGCGGATCGTAGCGTGGGAGGCTGAAGGGTGGTTTTCCCCGTTCGAGCCTCTCATCGCTCTCTAGCACGGGAGATGTCTCCGCGTGCACGCGGTCACCCATGTGCGGGGCGCCGCTGTCACGCTCGCGGCTACCTCTCCCCGAGGCGCCGTCCGCGGACAACACAGGCACCTCAGTGACAGTCAGACGAACCACGCCCATTCTCACCAGATCACCCACCAAGAGATCCTTAAGAGCCTGCTTGTTTATAGGTTTCGAAAATGAAACGCCAAAATGACTCGCAATTTGCTCCAAATCGCACTTGCGGCACGTATCTAACAAAGACAAGGATGGGTGAGCAATGAAATGCTCAAGACTAAAGCCAGTCGCCATGGTTTTTCCCCCTTTACAGGTATGTGTACGTGGCACAAACAGAACCGCACCAAGGACACGTCAGCACCCGGCGCAGCCGCCAAATATACAAACTGCAAAACAATCAGCCAGGTATACCCTATAAAGATTAATCCCGGACGAGTCCCCACTTATGTTACATCCCACCCAGAGGGAGGGAGAAAATAGGTAACATAAAGAAATAATATTAAGCCGGTAAGGGTGGAATGGCTGTCAGTGCAGCCGTTTATTTTAAATGACAGCTGCAAAAGTAAAGAAGGTAACAAACTTAAATGCTCAGGCACTAATGCAATAAATAACCAAAAGAAAAGATAACTAGATGGACATCATTCCATACACTAAATGCTAAACAAAATCCAAAAACACAGATCACAACTAGAGGCAGTTTCCAACAGGCTCTAACGCCAAGTCCAACAACAGGGGGTCAGCTGATCAAACAGATTCCTCCCAGGAATTCAGCTGCCCACTGGAACATAGGCTGCTCCAGGCTTTTATGCTTCCCGCCCAGCCAGGTGATTGGAGGAGGGAAAAGCTGCAATCATCTCCTGCAGGAGGTGAAGTCAACTGATGTGGTGGAGGCTTCTGCAAAAGACACACAACCACACACACAACACTCACATACCCATAACACACATACACGCAACACACACATACACACACCAAAAGGCCTGGGGCTGTAACAATGAAAATGAAATCAGGGACATTGAATTAGATTAATGTAACAATTACTTTTTGGAAACACAATTTTCTAGTACTGCTTACTTTCTTAATCCCATATACACCTATACCACTTGATCAATACAAGGGTAGCGTTGCAGCGTGTGTGTGCTGAGCGGGGTGCGATCCACGAGAGACAAGGGGAGGGGCGATTGCAGGTGCAGATGGGGGGGGGGGAGGACGGAGCGGAGCACTTAGTTAAATAAAGAGAAGGTGTCATTCCCAGAATAACTGTTTTGGAGTCATTCTTAATCCGCTCTGGAGGTTGAGAGTTTCGACGGGAAGTGAACCCTGAAGGAGAATTCCCTTCGGCCCTGAAGGAAATCTCCCCTGCGCTTCTGACCACGGTCGGAAAGACGAGAGAAAAGAAAGGAGAAGTCTTCGCGCAGCGAAAGGTTCAACAGTAGACAAAAGTTCACTCTTAAAAACACAATTGCATGTATTAATATTAAACTGACCAACGTTTGCAAGAGGGGAAGGTTAACAAAAAAGTCCTCTAAACATTACAGACGTTAAATGCATTTCCCCCCCCAGATTGGTTCTATACACTATGCAGCATTTCATGCATTTACACCAGGAATAACACTTCAAAAGTACACCTAAATATCGCCATTTTTTATTTCACACTTTACGCTATTTAAAAAGTTATTTATTACAGGCAATATTTTATAACAATGATTTAAATGCAAACTTAGGCATTAACTTGAGCAGCTATGTTTTCCCACGCTAACTGTCTCTGTTTTGCAGATGCAGTGGTGTTGCTTTTCTTCTGGAATATGTGCTCATATTCACTGTAACTCTGCAGCAGCACGTCAAGTTCAGCTGGCGAAAAATTCGCAGACCTCTTTTTTTCACGGTTGCCATGGTGACTCGTGATATCTGCGCTCCATTGATAATGGCTTCTTATAGACGCGGTGCGCACGCTCACCTCCGAATCAGTCCACTCAGAGTTGATTGATCTAACTCGGATCAGCTTCTCTGAAACAGAAAACTCAGAGAAACAGGCCCCAGATTATGTTCAGAGCATGAGTTGCCATGGCAACTTGACCTACCCTGAAACATACCTCCATTTCTGGAACCGAAAGCTGAGGTTATCAACTTGCTTAGCCTCAAACTTACCGTGGGAACTAGCATAACCTGCTTTCTGGAATACCCCCCTGGTAATTTGGGTTGGTTATTTTTGTATGTTTTTGAGTTGCCATTGTAAATAAATTCCCAGCTTAATTTCAGTCTGGGTCTGGTGAGGGTTTTTCGAGTCATTTGTGAATTTAGTTTTTCTTTTTACCTTTATGTTACTCCCATTTACAAACTCCTAGACAGGGGTGTAACATAATTTGGGGGCTCATCTGGGATCTCTGACCTGGTTTGTTTGTTTGTGTGAGACATTTGGTACCTAATTTACTTTTTCTCATGATATATGGTTTTGGGTTTTGCCTATTTGTTTGTTGGACTTTTTTGTGTAGTTTGGTTGACAGTTTTGTTGTGAGATAATGGCCTTTGACCTAAATGATTTTGTACTGGCTCCATGTTTGGAGAAATTGGACGTGTGCACCAAAGCTGACCTGCTATCAGTTGCCCATCATTATGATTTTTATATACTCAGTCATTGCCGTAAACATGAGATGAGGGACCTTTTGTTTAGGCAGTTGGTGAAGCAGGGTGTGGTCCAAACCTCTCCCGGTGCGTCTCCGCTGAAGGGTGTGGCCGGAGGTGATATTCATGACGGTGTAGGAGTGGAGGCTGCTATAGGCGCTGTGGATGCCACTGGACCTGAGCGAGGACCGGGGCTGAGGGCGAAGGCTCCTGCCTTTGTTCCTGATTCGGGTTCTGACCCAATCACATTACTTCAAGCGGGAGTCGACACCGAGGATTTGAGGCTGATCCTTCGGATGAAGGAGCTTGATCTCCAGACTAAGTCACGTGAGGTTGAGCTAATGCACCTGCGTGTGCGCGCTCTGGAGTTGGAACACCCTCAACCTGCAACTGCAGATGTGTCCCTGTTGTCTTCTGTCGCTGCTGCACAGCAATTTGATGAGAGTAAGCACATTGTGCTGGATCCATCCTTTAGAAAGACTGAAATAGATTCATATTTTAATGCGTTTGAGCGCATCGCTGCCACTTTGGGATGGCCAAAAAATGTGTGGAGTTTGCTGTTATAGTGCAAACTCGTGGGAAAAGCACAAGAGGTGTGCTCCACATTGTAATGTCCGTAATGCTTCAAAAAAGAACCAGACAATGGACTGCAGCCAAGTACCGGCTTTATTTTCGAACCTGCCTCGTTACATCTCTCTAGAACTCTCTCACGGTGTTCAACACCTGTTAGTGTGTATATTTATTTTCGCCACTAGATGGGGTAGTTTCACACCAAACATTTCACACTAATGTGAACACCACATTGCTTTTTTTTTTTTAACATGTGTGACCTTTAACATGTGTGCATACTAGTCAACAACCAATTGTGAACTGACTAATGAAAGAAATTATGTTTCTAAACATATGACTAGGCAGTCAGTGATTAAAAAAAAAAAAAAAAAAACTAAATCAAGTCAGGAACGAACAACATTTGATTTCTGTTCGTCTTCATTCGATGTTGCTATACAGCACAAATGTATATGTGTGCTAAGTATAGTCCTGTAAGGATGTCTGTTGCTCCTTTTAGGGAAGGGTGGTGATGAGGTGATGGAAAGGTTCTCACTGGGCTCTGGGGCATCATTATCAGGATGTAGTGGTATCTCCTGAAGCCATGGGGTAATCCTTTTGAAGAACGAAGAGTTTCTAGTCACAGAATGTCCATTTCTGTGATCATGGATCATGGATCCTTTGGTGTCCTTCACCTTGTATGGTCTGGTATCATATGGTGTAGTAAGCTTGCAATGTTTGGTTTGCTTATGCAGCACAGCGTCACCAGGAGCAAGAGCATGAGGTGTAGCATGACGACGCACATCTACATAAGATTTCATCTTAGCTTTAGCTGCACTATCTCTTGCTCTCACTGTAAAGTCCGAACTATTTCCTGTGGAAAAAGGAAGTGAAGGTATCTTTGTGCGCATCTGGCGTTGAAACAATAGCTCGGCAGGAGAGCTATGAGTTGTGCTGTGAGGTGTTGCTCTATACTCTCGTAGAAAGATGTTTAGCTGCTGTTTCCAGGGAATTCCTTGTGAGTTTGCCACTCTAATGGCTTTTCCTAGCGTGCGCATGAATCTTTCAGCTGCAGCATTGGCTTGGGGCCAAAGTGGCGTTGTACGATGATGATGAAACCCGAGATAGTTTGCAAACTGGGAGAACTGATCACCATTAAATGGCGGGCCGTTATCAGTTTTCACAACTGCAGGAATCCCGAACAACGAGAATACTTTGTCCATGACGGGAATGGCTGTGTTAGCTGAGGTTGACCTCACAATTTCAACGACTGAGTAATGTGTATACTCATCTATAATGACAACCAAATATTCCCCAGTGGGAAATGGTCCACAAAAATCTGCACTCACATGGTGCCAAGGAGTTTCAGGAAGAGGAGACATTCTTAACAGTTCATTATTGGTAACTGGTGTAGCAGCTTGACATGCAATGCAATCACATACGGCAGCCTCTACCTTCCGATCTATATTTGGAAACCAGACTTTGGATCTGAGCAGTGCTTTGGTCTTAACTACTCCTTAATGTCCCTCATGAGCGGGCTGAATCACTTTATCTTGTAGAGCAGCCGGAATCACTAATCTGGTACCACGTAAAATGATGTCCGATGAGGGCGATGTTGTCAGTTCTTCACTCACTTGTTTGGAGCGGTCCAGCATATCTGCATGCAGGGATTTGTGGCTGTGATGCCAAATGTTGTCTCTGATGCAAGTGGACACCTCTTGAAGCACAGGGTCCTTCAGTGTTTCAGCCTTTATCTCTGTAGCTTTAGGTGTCGAATGAGTTGCAGCAAAATTCACGTACTCCTCAGCCACCTTGGTAGCACGTGTGCTCTCACATGTTGGAGAAAGCATGGGGTGACGAGACATATAGTCAGCTGGGTTTTCAGCTCCCTTTCTGTACTCCACCCTGAAGTTGTAGGGCTGAAGCCTCAGGCCCCATCTTTCAATTCTGGCAGGTGGTTTTGACTTGGGATTGTTCCATATGGCTTCTAAAGCTTTATGATCAGTGACAAGTGTGAATGGATGACCATATAGGTACAGGTGGAAATGCTCACAGCTTCAGACAATAGCCAGGGCTTCCTTCTCTGTCTGAGAATATCTGGTCTCTACGTCACTGAGAGCTCTACTTGCATAGGCTATGACATGTCTTTCTGCTGTTTCATCTCACTGGCAGAGGATGGCACCCAGGCCAACCGGGCTAGCATCCACCAGTAATTCTGTCTCCCTGCCTGGATAGAAGTAGGACAAAACGGTGTCACTAGTAAGACTGTCTTTCAGTTTTTGCAGTGCAACCTGCTGGTCTGGGCCCCACACCCAAGTTACATCTTTTCTTGGGAGTTTGCGTAGTGGCTCAGTGATGGACAAGAAGTCCTTGATGAACCTGGAACAGTAATTGGGCATGCCAAGGAGACTTTTGATGTCACTGGGAGTCTTGGGGTCAGAGGCCTGGTGAACAGCAGCAACTTTTTTGGGGTCTGTGGACACACCATCAGCAGAGAAAATGAAACCAAAGAACTCCAGCTTGGATTTCTTAAATTCACATTTGTCTTTGTTAAGAGTGAGGCCTCTTTCCTTGAGCCTCTGGAACAGAGCTCTAAGGTTGTCATCATGTTCAGCCTGTGAGGCGCCAAATACTATGATGTCATCACTGAAGTTCTTCACACCAGCCAGACCTTGGAGAGTTTGACAGATGGCGTTTTGAAATACCTCAGCAGCAGATGATATTCCAAAACTGAGTCGTTTGTAGCGTTTGAGTCCTTGGTGGGTGGTGAATGTGGTGATGTATCGGCTGTCAGGGTGTAGCTCCAACTGATGATATCCAGCTCTCAGATCTACTTTCGAAAAAACTGTGGCTCCATTTAACTCATGAACTATGTCATCCATGGTAAGGGTGATGTGGCGTTCTCTCTCAATAGCCACGTTTGCTTGACGCATGTCGACACAGATCCTAACTTTATTGGGGTCCTTGAACTTTGGTGGTGTGACAATAGGTGAGACCCATGGTGTCGGTCCAGTAACATCCTCAATGATGACATCTGCCTCAAGTTTGTGAAGCTCTTCATCCACTTTCTTTCGAATATGAAAGGGCACACGTCGATGTGGTTGTATTGTGGGTCTGATGTCAGGATTTATGTGAAGCTTCACCTGAAAGTTTTTCAGTTTCCCGATGCCTTTGAACAGTTCTGGGTGACTAGTCACAAGTGCATCTGCAACCGAGCCAGCTGGTTCTGAAGTTGAAACTGCAGTGACCACACTGATTAGTCCAAGCGCTGTGGATGTCTTGTAACTGAGAATATTACATCCTTCACCTTTAATCACAAAAAACGTGCTCATAATCTTTTTGCTTCGCTCTGCCAGGTGGCACTTAAATACACCACTGACCAGTAAGGAAACAGTGGAACGGAAAGGATACATTTTTGCTTCAGTGTGGCAAAGTTGTGGGCGTGGTTTCAGTTGCTCAAAACTTGTTTCACTGAGATAGTTTGCTGAGGCCCCTGAATCTATCAGAGCGGATAGAGTGAATCCATTCAGTTTGATCTGAGTTGTGGCAAGTCTGAAAGTTTATCAGCATCAACTACAAAAACGTATGCATCATCACTGCTGGAAGAATTATCCGGGTCTTTACTTGTTGCAGCCGCTTGTGTGAAGTGAATCTTCCTGGAGTTTTGACTATTTCTGCCTCGTGGTTCTTTTGAGGTGGTATATGTCTGCTTAGAGCGGCAGTGTCTTGCAAAATGGTTTAATTTGTCACAGGCTCTGCATTGTTTCCTCTTGGCTGGACACTCTCCTGTGTGAGGATAATTACCTCCACAATTCCTGCAGCGCTTGTTGGCCTGTTGTTTTGCTGACCACTTGCTTTTACTAACATGTGTGGCTGATGTTTTGGGAGACACCTTGTTGACTACTGCTTCTGTTTTTTTTCCATGCCTGTAGCTTGCATTCCAGACAGTTCGAGTGCTTTTCCATAATCAAGGAGGTCATTTAAGCTTAATTCAGGCTCCCTTAGGGCCTTCCTGCGCAACCTCAATGATGTGCAGCTTTGTATAATTTGTGTTTTAATCTCTGCTGTTAAGTTAGTAAATTCACAATTTTTTGCCAGTATTCTCAGTCTTGTATGATAACTGTCCAGATTTTCTCCTGGTTCTTGTGTGGCTTTTCGGAACATGAACACTTGATATTGAATTTTTTTTTTGGGAGAAAAATAAGTTGTCAACTTTTGTTTTGTGTCTGCATATGTATCATCTTCTGCTGCTAGTGTGTCGTAAATATCATGGACTCTTTCTCCTGCCACATGCAACAATAATGCTTTCAGCCTGGCATCTCCTGTTATGTTCACAGCAGTAGTATAGTTTTCAAACCTTTGCACCCACTTGGTCCAACAAGGTCCAACAGTGCCTGGATCCGTTTCTGTGTCGAAAGGAAGGAGAGTCGCCATGTTTACTGCCATTGTTAATGCACCTTTTTTTTTCTTCTTCTTCGTTTTTAATGCTGCATGCAGTTCTTGCATTCTTTTGAGAAAAAGAAAAATATATCCAGAGTTTACTCCTCGTCGTCAATGTAATGTCTGTAATGCTTCAAAAAAGAACCGGACAACGAACTGCAGCCAAGTACCGGCTTTATTTTCGAACCCGCCTCGTTACATCTCTCTAGAACTCTCTCACGGTGTTCAACACCTGTTAGTGTGTATATTTATTTTCGCCACTAGATGGGGTAGTTTCACACCAAACATGTCACACTAATGTGAACACCACACACATTATCAATTAATGAAAGTTTGGATTATGATGTGGTAAGAGCCACTGTTTTGAGAGCTTATGACCTGGTTCCGGAAGCCTACCATCAGAAATTTCGTGCTTGCAGAAAAGATGTCAACCAAACACCGCGGTCAAGTGAGCCGACATCTGCGGAAGTACGGTCTCGCTAGCCGTCACTGACTTTTTGCATGCGCGTTTACATCATAGTTTATGGTGCACACCGCCAGCGAGCTGAAAAGATGGTATAAAGCACTAATATCACCCATGTCACAGTTACTCATTATCAAATAACATGTACTGTGCTCAGAAATCAATGAGAGATATTGCAGCTCTATATTGTCATTTGATGTACAGATTTATTCATTTATATTGCATGATCATCATCATCATCAGCCTGTCACGCCACTGCTGGCGGGTGGCCTCCACATCTTACTCCACTCATCACGGTTTTGGGCACTCTGGGTCCACGTGCTGCCTGCCTTCTGCTCGATGTCATCTCTCCATCTTTTATTAGGTCTTCCCCCTCCTCTCTTCCTGTCCCACGAAGTCCGTTCTGTTGTTTTCTTAGCCCATTCGTGGTTCTTCATTCGGGCTACATGTCCTGCCCACTTGCCTTTGGCTTCAACCACTTTCCTGATGACATCCTTCACCCCTGTTCTTGATCTTAAGTCTTCGTTCCTGACCTTATCTCTCCTCGTAACTCCCAGCATTGATTGTTCCATGCTCCTCTGGGTGATTGCCAGTTTCTCTCTTTGGCGGTTGGTAAGTGACCATGTCTCAGCTCCATACGTCATTGATGGCAGTATGACAGTGTTCATGATCTTCCTCTTGAGACTCATGGGCATTTTTTGACCTCTCAGAAAAGTTCTGTACTGTCCGAATCTCTTCCAAGGGGATGTTACTCTTTCGTGTATTTCTTTCGCCATCTCATTTCCTGGTGTTAGCAGTCTTCCCAAATACTTATACTCATCCACCTCCTCCAGTTGTTCTCCATCCACAATTATTCCTTTCCTTCTCCTTTTCTTTGCTATTTCATTGCACATGATTTTGGTTTTCTTTTTGTTCATTTTCATGCCATCTTTTCTCCCTTCCTTGTTCAGATCGTTGAGCAGCTTGCTGAGATCCTCTTCCTTTTCTGCAAATAAGATGATATCATCTGCAAATCTCAGGTTGTTCATCCTCTCTCCATTGATGTTAATTCCCGCTTCAGCTTCCATTCTCCTGAATATTTCTTCCAACGCTGCTGTGAACATCACTGGTGACAAGGTGTCTCCTTGTCGCACTCCCTTCATGATTTTAATCTTTCGGCTAAGTGATTCGTTCCGAATGTCTCTTTCAGGATGTTGATGTACTTCTCCTCTACGCTGTGTTGTTTTAGCGCCTCAAAAACAGCCTTGTGCAGGATAGAATCAAAGGCGTTTTCATAGTCTACAAACGCCATATAAATGGGTATTTTATACTCATTGGTTTTCTCGAGTATTTGCACGACTGACTGCAGATGGTCGATAGTTGAATGACCTCTTCTGTAGGCAGCTTGTTCTGGCGGCTGGTGGTCACTCAGATTGTTATTCATCCTATTCTTCAAGATCTTCATGAAGAGTTTGTAGACTTGGGAGAGTAAGCTGATTGGTCTATAATTAGCAAGGTCTTTCTTGTCTCCCTTCTTAAATATGAGTGTTATAATGGCATTTTTCCACTCGTTGGGTACCTTTTCTTCAGTTATCACTTTATTGAAGAGTGTTCTCAGCTTCAATCTCACAACTTCACCTCCGGCTTTGAGCATTTCAATCACAATCTGATCTTCTCCAGGTGCTTTGTTATTCTTCATACCTTATATGGCATGCTCAATTTCACTATCAAGGATTGATGGTACATCATCTGCTTCTTCTTTTCTGAGGTTCTGGGCTGCATCTTTGTATAGCGTTTCATAGAATTCTGCGCATCTCTCAAGAATTCTCTCTCTGTTGGTGATGACGGTTCCATCTTGCTCTTTCAAAGCTGATATAAGAACCTTGTAGCCTTCTTTTTCTTTTGCTCTCTTCAATCCTTTCCCACTCTCAATTGCCTCTTTCACTCGCCTGGTGTTGTGCTCTCTAAGATCTTCTCTCAGTCTTTTCCTGATGGTTTGACACAATTTGTTGTACTCTCTTCTGTCTTGGTCATTCAGATCTTTCTTTGCCATTGCTCTCCTTTCTTTCAGCAGTTCTTTAGTTTCCTGCTTGAGCTTCTCCTCTCGCCGTCTTTCCTCTTTTCCTGCTGTTTCCATAGCACAGTCCTTAATGGTCTTTGTGATGTTAAGTTCCATTTCCTCCAAACTTTCCTCTTCTTGCAAGGCTTCAAAGCGGTTTTGCAACTTCAGTTGAAATTCATTTTCTTTTTGTTTCAGGGTGTTGATGTTTACTTTCACTCCTTTTGGTCTCATCATTTTCATTCTTTCCAGTCTTGTATTCATTTTGATCTTACTTCTGACCATTCTGTGATCACTACCGATGTTTACCCTTTTTATAACATTGACATTCTGAATCATGTTTTTGTTTGCCAAAATATAATCGATCTCGTTCCTGGTTTCGCCATTTGGACTTATCCAGGTCCATTTTCTGATCTTCCTCTTCCTATAGAAGGTATTTCCGATCT
>CM074504.1:25557002-25573530 GCA_037389245.1 Oryzias sinensis
TAAATTTACTAATAAAACACCATACTTCCCACAATTCATTAAAGATGTAACTTTTTACATAAAATCAATATCCTTTTCCTCCAACAAAAAGGCTCTCAGAACTATTGAAATTTGTAACTCTCTGCAAATATTTAATGAATCGATTCCCCTGGCTGTTTAACATTATTTGTGTTGTATATTGATTGTATGTTGTATACTGCATTGATTGTTCTACATGTTGTATACTTGCATTTGTTCAATAAAGTTAAAAAAAAAACTAGTTTCTCTTTCGGGTGTTGTTCATAAGGCGCTTGACACGATAACAAAGTGGCGCATTACCGCCAACACCTGGCCTGGAGGCGAACTACTTCTATTTAACGCGGCGAATGACACCTATTTGTCAGAGTAAAAACATAATACATATGAACATTTTACGAAGACTATTTATGAATCTGCTGTGTTCTGATCATGGAAAATGTGGCAGATTTATAAATAATAAAATTACAAACATGGTGTAGATTTGATGTATTCGTTCATAAATACACCCCCATGTTATTACTCCATGGCAGTATATTTATTTTTGTACCGCTGAAAGATTAACAGGCTCTTGCGAGGAGGAATTTTTTTCTGTAGTTTTTTCTTCTACCTTACTGAAAATGGCTTTGAATATGAATCTGTCCCTGTTCCTAGCAATAATTCAACCGTTTTTCGTGAGATCAAACCAAAAACGAGCAGATATGCAGCATCACAGGGCAGCAAGGAGAAGCAGACGTCTCAGAAGATTTCCTCTGGATGCCCTGGCCAGACATGAACAACCTGTGAGTTAAACTTTAATTTTTTTTTTTTTTGTTGTTAAACTTAAGCATTTGTTACTAATTGTGCTCAAGGTTACACAGTCTGCTGGGTAAGACTTAACATTATTTTTCAATACTGGATTATGAGTTGTATAGTCTAACTACATGAAACACTTGTGAGATCAAAGTTTAGTATTTTTTATTCAGAGTCAAACCATATCACTTGTTTTAAACCAAAATACTTTAATTTTTAAATATTTATATAAAAATCCAAAAACCCAGCCAAAAATAAACCACGAGAATTTCCAGCATTCATAAATACTTCATAAACTAAAATGTAAGACATCAAAATAAAATGAAACATTCAAACAATCAGATTTAATTTTCTCAATGAAATCATTATTGTTCCATTTTACAGGGTCTTCCACATCTCTACTATTTTGCCAAAATAAAGGTTTCTGTCCTGGCCCTTTACGCTGACGCTCAGCCCGACTGTTGGGTTCAAACAACCTGCAACATCATAACAATTCAAAAAGGAAAGAAAGACCAAGGACAAAATTACCTTTGAGGAGGCAGACAGAAGTCTGCAGTAAGCAATCTCTCTCCACTCTGGCGCCAAATTCTGCCCCCTCTTTTAATAAGTTGATTTGGGTTGTCTCTAAGTTACACATGCGCTGAGCTCAGGAGAAACAGATAAAAACACAGCTGCAGGCGCTATCAGAAAGCATTTATTACAACATGCCGTAACTTCCACAGTCTTCCCCGTCATCTCTGGACCTGCAAAGCCGTTTCTCACAGATAAACTAGCACAGACCGTCCTTCGATTTGTTTTTAGACATAGCTAACACAGGTTCTCAGGGAGAATGCTGAAAAAGAGCGCAAAGATAAACATTTTCTCCCCAAATTGTCACCTCCACCTTCCTGTGAAACAGATTTGGACACACACACAGACACTTCTGCAGAAACATGATTATATGCCTATACATATATAACAGGTGATGCCTTACAAAATAACAAATAATAAGAGATAACCTATATACATTATTCCAACATAACTCCCCCTTTTTATCCATATATGCATAAGCGTAAACATCACTATTAGTCAACCATACAAGATTTCCTAACTGGCAAGATCATGTTCTGACACAAACACATTTACACTTGGAGGTGTGTGTTGGAGACACTTACACAGATGGGACCATAGCTGGTCTCTTCAGGTCTAATAGCTGTGGAGATCAAGCGATTGCACAAGAAACGCAGGCAAGAGAATACAACAGCATCCACACAAGGTCAAGATGGCCATAAATATGGCTATGGACACCAGCGGAAGCTACCAATGAGTGGTACTTCCCAAACACATCAGCCAGGAGTCCCATGGTGGTATCAACACCGAGCAGTCTTTCATCTTACCATTGAGAGTCACGAAGACCCTCTTTGGCCTTGGTCAGACTGCTGTCTGCAGCGGTGTTGTTAGGAATGAACGTGCAACACTGTTCACTGAGAACATGGTGCACCGCGCCACCACTTTCAGCCATCCAGCATGTGAGGCTGATCCTGTTCCTGAATGCCATTATAGATGTAACGAAAAGCTGTTCATGCACAGCTTCAAACCCTTCCGTGTCCAGTTACCTAATTTTTGGACGTTGTAGTGGATGTAGTTGATCCTGTCCGCATGACAATGGGTGCACCACCAACAGAGTGAAGATCCCCAGCCGACAGCCACCTGATTAATCAGTAACATTCATCTGGTACTCTAAAAGGAGACCCTATGGCGTCTATGTAAGTAGGGGTCAGTGTCTGTCAACCACACTTCCCGCTTATGTGAGGTTTCCATCTGTGAGGATTATTACCAGCGAGACATGTCCAGTAACCAAAAGCGTAAACTGTTATAGGATACACAGAAAAGGTTACAGGAGATTTAGTTTCAAGAGTTGCAGAAGTTAAAAATAGTAGCAATCTCTGGGTTTAATTGGATTTCCTTTAGCCATTAGTCGTCTTGGGCAAACATTAGTGGGTGGACTTACTGTCCTCCTCACAGTTGAAAGTTGTTCCATTTTCATACCAGGGCGCGCCAAGTACTGCCAGGTATGCCACACCATAACAATGGTTATGATCACAACAACAATACATTTCACACAAATTTGAAAACCAGCAGTTTACCATCTGCGACCAACTGTTATTTCTTTTTTTCGTCATCTATGTGGGTTGGTGGCTGCAGAGAGCTTCACAGCTTTCCAGGTCTACCAGACTCTAAACGTCTGAGTCCACCTATTATCAGACTTTAGCTCACCTTCCCACCTTTGAGTTTTCCAGTCGAGATTACCTTTTTACAATATAAACAATATGTCAGATGAACACAGGTGGATCTTCCAGCGGGTGACTGCAGTGGAGTGGCCAGCAGTGCCTGGTATGGCCCCTCCCACTTGGGTGAATACCAGTGTTCTTGATGCTTCTTATCAGACCCAATCACCTGGTTCTAAAGTTGGTTTTCCTGCTTGAGGGCAAAAAAAGGTTTTCATTAGTCAAGATGTCTCTTTGTTTTACTAAAATGGCCCTCATATAGTCAACCAGGTTTTCTTCTTTATTAGTCTCCCTTTGTTTTTTAAACTGGTAGCTCATGGAGTCTGCCAAAAGGGAGTCTCAGCCTTATTGCTGGCTGTATTAATTTTATGCACAGCTTCACTAAATCTGAACACTGAGTCCAGTGTCTATTATTCCTTCAGCCTATTGTTAATTTTACACCAGTCATTATGTCTCTAACCCAGCACTTTGCAGGTGGTAGGCGCAGTGATTCTTTAAGACAATGTCAAGTCAAGTCAAGCCAACTTTATTTATAAAGCTCTTTTAAAACAGCAGGAGCTGACCAAAAGGCTTAACAATGCAGAATAAAACAAACCAACAAACCAAAACAAATGGTATAAAATCAAGAAATTAAATAAAAATAAATAAGACCAATTAAAACATCAACTCACACAGAGTTAACGCCAGAGAGAAAAGTGAAGTTTTTTTAACTTGAATTAAAATCATTCAACAAACGGGCCTTCTAATCTGCATGAGAGTGCATTTTACAAGCTGGGGCCAACAACATTTAGTAAATGCTCTGTCTGAATTTCTGCATTGGCCTTGGCACATCCAGGAGCAGCTGGTCAGCTGATCTAAAGTGAAGCGGAAGAATGCAGGTGTAGCAACTCAGAGAGGTAGGGTGGAGCCAGACCACTTAAAGACTTAAAAACAAATAAAATATATATATATTTTTTAAAACTCTAAAATGGACAGGCAGCCAGAACTGGTGGGATAAGCTCTCTCTCTTCCTGATTCCAGTTAACAAGCGTGCAAAAGTTCTGCACCAGCTGGAGAGCGGGACAAGGATGAGTGAGGGCACAAAGAAGTTACAGTAATCAATCCGAGTTTTAACAAAGGCGTGGATTACTGTCTCAAAGAACTTTCTTGATAAAAACAATTTGACTTTAGCCAGCTGCCTTAACTGAAAGAAGCTGGATCTCACCACCGAACTGATCTGCTGGTCCAAATTAAAACCAATGTCCATCTTCACTCCTAAGTTTGTCAGAGTAGATTTAACAGATTGAGTGAATCCCAGAGCTATTAAGGTGCTGACTCACTGTTGACACTGGGACGAAGAAAATCACCTCTGTGTTTTCGTCATTGAGGTGGAGAAAATTTGAAACCATCAGATTTGTAATTTCTTCAAACACTTAATTAAGGGCTGATGGAGTGGAGCATCCTGCTTTGTTGTGTATTAATGTGAAACATAGTTCCTATCCTTTTCACCAATTAGATTAACAAAATGAGACCCATTGTCACTATAAATAATAATATATCTATATATATTTTTTTTTTCCCAGGTATACCATACTGAGGAATTATATCTTTGCATAATGCTTTGGCTACTGTTATTGCATCACGGATGTTTCTTTGGGAACAATTCAATCCATTAGAGAATGTATTATCATGACCAGACAGAATTTTGCGTTTAATTCTATCAAATCCATGTGTACTAACCTGAAACTGATATTAGAGTTGGAACTTCTCCCCCTGAGTGTTGTCTAAGATTTCCCTGAGCATTGTGCTTACATGCTCCTATAAAATTTTATTTGAATAGATTAAATCAATATTTGTAAATCAATATTTACCTGTCCCATCATTCCCAGTTGACCCATGGAGCCACCATGAGATAAATATAACTACCCACTTAAAATAGTTTTTTTTTATAAAGTAGAGTTTGTTTACTGGTCATACATATATACTATTTAGGAGTGTTCTGCATTTAGGCCTTTTGGGTATTGTGTATGTGTGTGTGGGTGTGTGTGTGTGTTTGTTGTGTGTGTGGGTGTGTGTCTTTTGCAGAAGCCTCCCACCACATCAGTTGACTTCACCTCCTGCAGGAGATGATTGCAGCTTTTTCCCTCCTCCAATCACCAGGCTGAGCCAGGCATAAAGCGGAGCAGCCTATGTTCCAGTGGGCAGCTGAATTCTGGGAGGAATCTGTTTGATCAATGACCCCTGTTGTTGGACTTGGCGTTAGAGCCTGTTGGGCTTGCCTGGTTTTCCCCTCTGTAGTTGTGATCTGTGTTTTGGATTATGTTTGTATTTAGTGATGTCCATCTAGTTAAATTTTCTTTTGGTTATTCTTGCATTAGTGCCTGAGCATTTAAGTTTGTTTCCTTCTTTACTTTTGCAGCTGTCATTTAAAATACTTGGCTGCACTGACAGCCATTCAACCCTTACCGGTTTAACATTATTTCTTTATGTTGCCTATTTTCTCCCTCCCTCTGGGTGGGATGTAACATAAGTGGGGGCTCGTCCGGGATTAAACTTTATAGGGTATACCTGGCTGATTGTTTTGCAGTTTGTATATTTGGCGGCTGCGCGGGTGCTGACGTGTCCTTGGTGCGGTTCTGTTTGTGCCACGTACACATACCTGTAAAGGGGGAAAAACCATGGCGACTGGCTTTAGTCTTGAGCATTTCATTGCTCATCCATCCTTGTCTTTGTTGAATCTCGCGTGCCGCAAAGTGATTGGAGCAAATTACTTGGCGAGTCATTTAGCGTTTCATTTTGAAACCTATAAACAAGCAGGCTCTTAGGGATCTCTTGGTGGGTGATCTGATGCAGAATGGGCGTGGTTGTCTGACTGTCACTGAGGTGCCTGTGTTGTCCGCGAGCCCGACGCCTCAAGGAAGGTAAGCGCCGGCGTGACAGCGGCGCCCAGCGCATGGTGACGGCGTGCCTTGAGGGCATCTCCGATGCTAGAGAGAAGCGATGAGAGGCTCGAGCGAGGAAAACCACCCTTCAACCTCCACGCTACGATCCGCTCTCAGGCAGCGGTGGTCGCGGGATGAAGAGGCGGCGACTGAAAGATCCGGCTTCGCCCGTCTGCTTTAACCGAGGCGCGGAAGGCACAAACCGCCAGATGCGGCTGGAGATTAAAGCGTTTGGAAGTGAGGCTGAGACGGCGCATGGATCGTCGGCTGGAGCTAGGCGGCTCAGTTTCGGTATCCTCAGTTGACGGCGCAAACCCTCCCCTCGGATCTTCCACCACGCTGCTTGGCGTAAGTAAATTTATTCCACTTGTGCCCGCCTTCCGGAGAGTGAAGTGGAATGGTATTTCAGATCCTTTGAAGCGCATTGCTGGCACGTTAAATTGGCCCGTGAAGTTTGGCCATTATTGCTCCACACTGTAAAATGTGGAAAAGCTCGGGAGGGTGTGCGTCGCTCCTCTTTGAAGACAGTCTAGATTGATAAGGTTAAAACAGCTGTTTACGAGGCCTATGAGCTAGTGCCTGAAGCACGCCAAGTTCGACAGCAGAAAAAGTCTTTGTCTGAAACTCGTAGGTGCTCGAGAATCGTTCTTTTCGATCGCTGGTGCACGGCATCCAAAGTGGATGATTTTGCTTCTCTCCGTGACCTCATTCTGTTAGAGGAGTTTAAAAGAAGTCTACCTGATCGTGTTGTGGTTTACTTAAATGAGCAGAAGGTAACTCTATTACATCAGCGGCCGTGCTGGCTGATGAGTATGTGCTGACAGCCATTCCACCCTTACCGGCTTAATATTATTTCTTTATGTTACCTATTTTCTCCCTCCCTCTGGGTGGGATGTAACATAAGTGGGGGCTCGTCCCAGATGCACTGTCCAGGTCTGGGTGATTCCGGTTTTTCCATCGTTCGGTAGTGTTACATACACACACTTGATTTTGTTTGGTGGTTCTGGTTGCAAACCCTCTTAGGGTTAGGGGCTGCAACTTAGAGGAGGGGTGTTACGGCCCCAGGCCTTTTGGTGTGTGTATGTGTGTGTGGGTGTGTGTGTGTGTTTGTTGTGTGTGTGGGTGTGTGTCTTTTGCAGAAGCCTCCACCACACCAGTTGACTTCACCTCCTGCAGGAGATGATTGTGGCCTCCTTCCCTCCTCCAATCACCAGGCTGGGCGGGAAGCATAAAGCCTGGAGCAGCCTATGTTCAGTGGGCAGCTGAATTCCCTGGGAGGAATCTGTTTGATCCAGCGTGGCGCTGACCCCCTGTTGTTGGACTTGGCGTTAGAGCCTGTTGGAAACTGCCTGGTTTTCCCCTCTAGTTGTGATCTGTGTTTTTGGATTATGTTTTGTATTTAGTGATGTCCATCTAGTTAAATTTTCTTTTAGTTTATTTATTGCATTAGTGCCTGAGCATTTAAGTTTGTTTCCTTCTTACTTTTGCAGCTGTCATTTAAAATAAGCGGCTGCACACTGACATCGTCAACCATACCGGTTTAACATTATTTCTTATGTTGCTATTTTCTCCCTCCCTCTAGGTGGGATGGCATAAGTATAACATTATGTTTGTTCAGAGCTCTTTTTCAGGTTCCAATCTCTGTTGTTGCATTTCTTTAAGTATTGCTTTGTCCTTCTCCTCATTTTCCTTGAAGAACCATCTACATAAAGTATTACACCTTTTACTAGTTTAGTGGTTGATCTATTAGGTAATTTCTGCTCTGTGCTGTTTTTCACTAATCCTGGCAATCATGCACACTTCCACCATAAGGAAGTGGCAACATTGTAGCAGGAGGTCAGCAGGTGCACCATTCTATCGTAGGGTACTTGATTTGGAGACAATGTAGCCATACAGGATAAGTGACCAGCGCCGACAAAAAAAAAAAAAAAAGTTAAGTTCATCTCTTAGTAATGCTAAAACTATGCCGAAACCTTGAGGTCAGTGGGTGGAATAGTACTATTGTTGCACTTACTTCTACTGCCATTGATGCCGCAATTGGTGTCCCTAATGCAATCTTGACCAGTACCATACCACACCATTTAATTTTGAAGAAATAAGCTACAGGTTTCATTTTTGTCTCCATGTTGTTGGACTAAACTGAGGTCAATAAATTACCTTTGCAGTCTACCATTTATACAAAAGGTTTACTATAATCGAACTTAGCTAAAGCTGTGCTGGACACCAGAACCTGTTGAATGTTACCAAAGGCTGTGTCGCTTCTTGTGTCAGGTACAAATTCATTTTTAAAATTTTTTCTTCATACATCAACTTTTGGAGAAACCGTTATTTCAACTGGATTTGGTACCCAGTTCTGCAATAATTAATCAGACCTAAAAATGACATCCTTTGCTTCTTTTGTTAGAGAATTTGGTGCTTGCAGAATTGCAGTTTTCCATTCTTCCATAATTGTGAGTCCTGCTGCGCTTAGTCGCGCCTTCATCAGCTAAATGTTTTAACAGTGCCAATGAATCCCTTCATACAAGTTTTTTTCTCTGGTGATGCTGCTCAGAACATCATCCACATAAATTGACCACACTTCCCTGGAGGTTGGAATTTTTGCCATGCTCGCTATCATTTCGCACTAACCTTGGGGTAGTCTGGTTTAAGTGTACCTTTGGCCATCATATGTGAGCGCCAAACCACAGTACTGGCTGTCCTGTGGACAGGCACAGGAAAGAATGCATTACTGATGTCTACCACTGTGAAGGCGGCTGCATCCGATCCCAACAAGTTCAGTAATGTATAGGGGTCAGGCACACAGGGTGCCCTTTGAATAACTGCATTGTTTACTGCTTGTAAGTCTCATACCATCCTCCAACCAGTGGGCGAGCATGTTTTCACTGGAAATATAGGAGAGTATTACATGGTGAGTCATTGCACTTTATAATTACTCCTTCAGCCAAATCTGAAATTACTGGTTTAATACATTCTTGTGCATCTGGTCTTAAAGGTATTATCGAACACATGGTGTATATTGTTTTGGTCTAATCTGAACTGGTAAAAAGCGCCTTTAATTAACCCACCATCTGTGGGTCCTTTAGACCACAGAGTGTCAGGGAGATCCTTTAACAGATCTTCCTCCTCCTCAGTTAACACTAATAATCATCTGGCCCAATCCTTTAGTTTTCTTCCAAATGCACTGCCCATTTTAGCAAGTTGTCCAAAACAAAGCCACTCGAGTCAGTCCAGTTGAGGGACTTCCTGGATGTGGGGTGAGCTAGTGTTGGAATCCAGTCATCAGCACTTTCCATCCTAACCATATCTCTAGATCCTGCCACTACTGATTGTGCCCATTCAGCATGAAGGGCGTGCCAAAAGGTGATTTAAATTCCACATGTTTTCCCCCATTTTTGCAGCTACAGCTGCACTGCATACAATTACGTAAAAGTGATCTTAGTTGCACTAACTCTAACTGAAAATACACACGAGTTCACCATTTGAGCTTTCACACTGAAACTACGCGTGGCTGCAGGCTTTGCTCTGGAATTTGTTCTTTGATAGCTGTCCTACATGCACCATGGAGTATACAAAAAAAATCATCACATTCCCATTTATCCTTAATTTAATTTCTGATTTCACATCTGCATAAAGCCAATAAATCCTAGAACTTCATCAACACCTCATCTACCATCTGACTCATCATTCTGCTTTTCCAGAGTCCTGTATTAAAAATTAAACTCCTGTCCCTGGCCTCGTCTTCTGCTTTCCTTCTCTCCCACAGGTCCAACACCCTGAAAGGGGTAACCATCGCTCCTCTCTGACATCCTCACTACATCTCAAGCCTCTTCTGTCCTTGTCCTCTCTGGAAACCTCTCCTTCTTGACTGCCTCCACCATGATAAAACACTTCCACTCAAACTTTCCATGTCCTGCACAAACTGATTCACTTTTGCTTTGTGAAATCACACACCTTCTATAGCTTTCTTAACATCTTCCATTGTCCATGTCCTATACACTAAAACACAAACTAAAATATACACTAAAATAGTCGGGGTTGATCATCTCCTGCCTGGGGGTTTCAACCTGGATCATTGGAAATGATTCTGTCATTGCTGAAGTGTGTCTTCAGGTGCAGAGGAGAGGAAAAAGTCCCTCTCCATTGTTTTTGGCTTCACTGTAATTTCTGCTATCTGTGATCTAGTCACATACCTTTTTGAAGGATTTCCCATCACAGGTGGGGATCAGCATAACTGGGGGTAGAGAGCTGTTGCTGCTCTGCTCCGTATGGAGCAGGCAGCTCTTCCTTCCTGCACGTTCTCGTCCTCCTTCCTGCAGGCTCGTGCAGCATCCCTCTCTGCTCTCTCCTGTTCTCTGAAGCCGCACTGCTCTTTTTTTTCTTCTTTTCGCCTCTCTCAACCAAAATTCCGTAGACTCAAATCCTGCTTTCTGCATTTTCTTCTGATCTTTTCCTGTCTTTTTTTTTTTTTAATCGCATCCTGTAATGCAATTATTTTCTAGTGTTTAACCTTCCATTAAATCCATGATCTTTTACCCATTTATCCAAATGCTCGTTTTTACGGGATCAGACTTTCTATGTAATCCTTGCTCTGCAAACTTTCTTTTGGACTTTCCTTACTCTGTGCCTTTCTCATTTTAAAAAACAAAACTAAACAAAAAACACTTGTTTAGCAGTTCAAAAAAACACAATCTGCAAATTCAGCGATTTGCTAAACACAACAACAACAAAACACAGCAACAAGAAACAAACAGCAAATACGGCGATTTGCACACAAAATCACATTAACATTCACACACTCTTTACTTTACTAATTTATTAATGCCGGCTTTTTAATTATCTTTAATTCCTACATCTAATAGCTATGGTACTGGGATTTTGTATATCATATCTATTCATACATATGTATTCTTTCATTATTTTGCTGCTGCAATTTCCACGGACTCAGCCGTCCTACCAAATGAGTGCAGGATTTCCAGGACCCGCCGTCCTTGCCTGATAGTGTCTAAATTCTCAGGGCTTTACTTCTTTTTAAGCGAATTTAACGGATCCCTTGAATCCAACCAAATAGTGCGGAGTTTCATTTCAAGGACCCATGCGTCCGTGCTACGGAGTTTCACAGGACTCCGTCGTCCATTCCGCTGTCTTTCTCCTTCGGTATGCCGTCAACCTTTTGGACTCAATAGCGGGATGGGCACCAGTTCCAACAAGGGTTGACTCACCTAGGAGTCAGCTGTGGCCACAGTCTCCTGGGAGCCCTGCATTCGCTAGAAATCTCAGGCCAATATTGTTATCCCATTCAGGACAAATTAATGTTGAGTTCAAACAACCTGCAACATCATAACAATTCAAAAAGGAAAGAAAGACCAACGGACAAGGTACCTTTTACGAGGAGAGCAGACAGAGATCTGCAGTAAACAATCTCTCTCCACTCTGGCGCAAATTCTGCTGCCCCCTCTTTTAATAAGTTGATTTGGGTTGTCTCTAAGTTACACATGCGCTGAGCTCTAAGGAGGGGAAACAGATAAAAAAACACAGCTGCAAGCGTATCAAAGCATTTATTACAACATGTCCATCCTTCCACAGTCTTCCCAAATCATCTCTGGACACCAAAGCCGTTTCTCTGAATAAGCTAACACAGACCAGTCCTTCGATTCATTTTTGGAGCACTAGCTAACACAGGTTCTCAGGAGAATGCTGAAAAGAGCGTAAAAGATAAACATTTTCTCCCAAGTGTCACCTCCACCTTCCTGTGAAACAGATTTGGACACACACACAGACACTTCTGCAAACCTTGATTATATCACCTATACATATATAACAAGGTGATGCATAAAATAAGCAAATATGAGATAACCTATATACATTATTCCAACACCGACACAAGACCAGACTTTCGGTTGACCAGCAGGACCATCAAGCATCTGGTGGAGCAGCTTCGGGATCCTCACACTCTGGGGGGACAAGAGACTGAGGTCCTGGTGTTTCTTTTCTGGCTGGCATGTGGAACATCTTAAGGTGTGATAGTCAGGGCCTTTGACATGCCACGGTCCACTGTGAGGGACGTTGTCCACAGGACGGCAGACCGCATCCTCCAGCTGATGAGCAGGGTCATCCGGCTTCCCAGTGGGAATGAAATGGTTTTTTAGCTGCTCGCTTGGTCCTTCCAAAAGGTTGTGGGGAACATCGATGGCTGCCACATGAGAATAAAGGCCCTAAAAGAAAATGCAGCTTGTTATTTTAACAGGAAGCTTTTTTATTTCATTCAACTGCAGGCTCTATGTGACTGTAATGCCAAATTTATAGATATTTTTCTAAGGAATCAAGGATCAGTCCATAATTCACAGGTTCTACGTAAAAGCCCAATTTATGAAAATTAAACATACCCACCTGAAGGATCCTTTTGGGTGATGGTGGGTATCCCTGCATTGCTCATCCCATCACGCTGCTGACACCCTACAGGGGACCCATGAGGAATATGGTTGAGGCCCTTTACAACCAGCACCACGCCAAGGCACGTTCTCTGGTGGAGAGAGCACTTGGCATTATGAAGATGAGGAGGAGAGCAATATTTCTGGGGGCACTGGAAGTAAAACCAACCTTTGCAATGAAAATCATTGCCTGTAGTTCAGTTCTGCACAATCTGTGCATCAGTGAAGGGGACTGCTTGGAGCCACAGATGTTGAGCCACAGCAGGAACCAGTAGGACGGGTAAAGTGGCGTCCGTCTGCGAGGACAGATCTCTGCTTTCCTTTCAGCTCCAACTGTGACACACATGACTCTAGAAGACCAGGATTATTGTTAACATGTATAAAATAAATGTTAACATATAAAACGAAAATGTAAATATGTACAATTGGTATTTATATGAAAATCCTTTTGAGATTGTTAAAAATGGCTCAGATTTAAATAATACATGTAAATAATTCATTTTTGTTCATGCATTTATTAAACAAATTGCAAAAACAACGACAACGTTACATTTTGTGAGCAATATTTTAAACTCAGGTAAGCTTAACAGACTCTCCTGTCACTCTTTGTCCCTTCTTGCTCTCTCCTCCTCTCCTCTTTCAACAACAACCTTTACCCCAACATGACAACGATTACAGTTTAATGATAAATAAATACAAATCTGATCAAGTGTCTCTACTCCCATCCGGCACAAGCTTGACTGAAGACAAACAGGCTATCTTTCTCCATCCACAGATGGATCAGATTTTCCTTATCCTCGTCAGTCCCTACATATATAAACACATTTTAAAAATGTGTTATTAACTTATGACTACGGTTAGAACTCACTGCTTTTTGATGTACTATCAACAGCGTTTGTTTTTAGCCTTCGATTCTAATTCGCGTTAGCGTTAGCTTTAGCATTACCAAAAGTGATGAGCTTCAAAACATTGTAGGTTGTCGATTGAGGAATATAACATATTAAACACATCATCTTACGTATTTACAAATATATTTTACAACAGATACTTGATTCTTTTAAATATACTTACATTTTTAACTCCTCTTTCTCGCGCGACCGTCCGCCATCTTTGAATAATTCAAACGCAATGCATTCTGGTAAAAACGCAGTACATTCTGGACAATATTCGCCAATCGAGTGAGCATCGATCCACACTGGTTTTTCGTAGAGAATTCTGGGAAATTTCTAGTGCACACGATTTTTGAACTGTAAATTCGGACAGCACTACAAAATGGCGACCGCACTATATAGTGCACTATATAGGGGTTAGGGCGGTAATTCGGACACAGCCCTTGAGTAAGAGTGTTGTGAACTGAAGTGACTCCCATGCTGTTTGGGCTGTTTGTGAGTGCTTGAATAAATGCACTTATCACTAGGGATGGGTATCGTTAAGGTTTTAACGATACTACTACTCTAATCAATACTGCTTTTCGATCCGGTACTCTTGTCGGTACTCTTATCGATACTTTTTGAGGACGAAAAAAACAAAAAAAACAAATTAAGAACATAAAGTGTTTTATTTCCTCACTATGCAACAACATTGTTTTTTTTAACAAAACATTTTTACTTTATACATGAGAATGTTCCAGACAGGATATTCATTTAATTATTTAATCTAACTTTTTTTTTATCATTTATGAGTGTGATGTTTCATTTGATCTTTTGCAGACTCCTTTCTATTTTGCCAACTACATTTATTTTTCTTTAAATCCAGTAAACCCAATACATGATATTAATTTTACGGATGACAACTATCATTAGTTATTAATTATTATTAAGTATTAGGAAGCAGCTGATAGTTAGTCGTGGGTCTGGAATCATAAGCGGTGAGTCTAAGCCCCGCCTGTCTACCTGTTTGTTGTATGCTCCGCGTGCAACGCCCCCCCCCCCCCCCCCGCTCCCCCAGCCTGTTCTCCACAAACAGCGCAACATACGGTCATCGTAGCAAGGTGACAGCATGGTAGGCAAACTTAATAATTTTTACGCAGAAACGTCAGTTCTTAGTCTAGGGCGCTCACGTGTCCCCTACGAGATCGCCACTGACTGTCTGTGCGCTGCCTTGTCTTGTGTTTGTGCGCGCGCGGCGCGTGCTGTCTGAAAACAGCCCCGCCCCCCGTGCACACAAATAGACAGACAGAGCTCTCCGCTTCAACGAGAATATCGAAATTAATATCATCATTAATTAACGGAAAATTGACTGACTTGGTGAGTTAAATATGGCAGATGACACTTATATTTTGTGGGACACAAAAAAATAAAATAAAAGAAAAATTAACTTCTCCAGTACCGATAGCAGAACCGTTCAGGTCAGATTTTAACGATACTGCGGTCTTGAAGAATGCGGCCCCGGGGCTGGTTCAATACCGGGGCACGGTACCCATCCCTACTTATCACTACTAAGGAAATTATGTCTCTGCTGCTCTTAATTTATCTCTGAGCCTGTCCAGGGTTGTGCGGTGTGTGAGGCACGGACAGCTCTCCAAAGAAGCCTCTCGATAAGCGATCTGGCTGCTGCTGCCCAGGCTGGGTGACTGTCCAGCTTGGTCATTACAATATTAAACTTCAACATTTCTGTCAACGGAGACTTGCGTCATAGCTTACGACACGTTTCTACCAGCAGGGCTTGTTTTTTTTTTACTTTTAGCGGACCGCTAAACAAGTGGCTGATGGAAATGATCCACCGTCAGTTCCGCGCATTGCTTGATGAAGTTGAAAGCGAATATTCTGATCTCCTGCTACACAACACAGTCTGATGGTTGTCCAGGGGTGACGTTTTGCGTCACTTTGTCGTCTGTTTACAACACGTGAAAACATTCCTGAAAGCAAAGACCTGGGGCCTGTTTCAGAAAGGAGGTTAAGTGTAAACTCTGAGTTCATAAACCCGGAAATCAGGGAAACCCTGGGTTTTCCGTTTCAGAATCGGAGGTTTGTCAAACCAGAGAAAGCAGAGTAAGTCAAACCCGTTTCTGAAAGAGAGGTAACTTTTACTCGGAGTCAGTATCCATGGTTACTTATGCTGTGAACATAACCTGGTCGGGAGCAGGTTTTATTCTCCAAACTCGAAGTTTTTGCCGGTCCCCTCCCCTTTTTAAAGACGAAGCGGTATATTTCGCTTCTACCTTCATTGTCCACATTTCCGTCACACGATCTAAGTGACAAGAATGGCTTGTTCTTTATTGGAGGACCCAATAGACGAGGAGGCTGCATTAATTCGTAGAGAATTATATTTACCTCGTACGAGGATTTGATCAGGTCAATGATCAGAATTTACTATTTACTGAAAGCTTTACTTACTTGGGTAGCATCATCACATCAGAAGGTGGAAGTAATAAGGACATACAGAACAGGATTAATAAAGCAAGGGTTGCATTCATAAGCATGAACAATATTTGGAAGACATCACAGTACAGTACTAAGACAAAACTGAAGCTCTACAGCAGCTGTGTTCTGTCAGTATTACTGTATGGAGCAGAGTGCTGGAGAATGACACAGCAGGACTTGACCAAACTTTCGACCTTCCACACCAAAAATTTAAGGAGGATATTAAGAATTTTCTGGCCCCAAAAGATCTCCAATGAAGATCTATTCCTCTGCAGCAATCAAGAAGACATGTCATCAATTATCCTCAAAAGACGCTGGACATGGATAGGACATGTACTCAGGAGTGAAGACCACACAATAATAAAGACAGCACTACATTGGACACCAGATGGAAAAAGAAAAAAAGGACGGCCGAAGATCACCTGGCGCCGAACAGTAGAAACCGAGCTGAAGGAATTTGGACACAGCTGGGGAACCATCATCACCCTGGCCCGCGACCGTCAGAAGTGGAAAGATTTCGTTGCTGCCCTAAGCGTCTCAAGGCGTAAAAGGCAGTAAGAAGTACGAGGATTTTGAGACCTCGACTCGATGTTTTGTCATTTCCCCATACGTTTTTGTTTGAGCGTTACCGTTTTTCGTTGCAGTCAATTACATATATAAAATGATAACAACATTAGGTCTTGCTATGTAGATGTTTCATATGTCAAATATATTTATACTTCATTTTTAGCTGCTGCCATGTT
>CM074504.1:25574030-25593611 GCA_037389245.1 Oryzias sinensis
ATATATATATATATATATATATATATATTTACATTTGTCATTCATATTTTTTTTCTTTTCACTTTTAAAATTGGTTTGGCAGCACTTAATGTGCATCCAACATGCAAGCACTAAACATATTCAATTCTTCAGCAGCAACAATAATACATTCACAAAATGTCTCATTTATATTACAACACCAGTTGTGTTTTGTTGGTGCTGCTGATCAGTTAGAGGGCCCACAAATTAAATTTCGCTTAGGGCCCCCGGAAGACCAGGGCCGGCCCTGATTGTTATTATTTTGACCAAACCAGTCAGAAGTTTTGCTGCAGCTTTGCAACTGATGTTTCCACCAACAAAGCAAAACTGATGTTCCACTTTGCTTTCTTTAGTTCTGCAAATTTGAATAAAAATCTACTGCCTAATCAGCAAATAAAATGATTCAATTTATGTGTAGGGCTCCTCAAAGGTCAATAATTGCATCTAAACTATGAAAACTGTGTCTAAATTTAAGACTGATAAAATATTTGTCATAAAAAAGACATAAAAAAAAGTTAAGCTCTTTCTGGATTTAAATTGAGATTTTTTTCTTCTGTAGAAACCCAAATATGTTCTGAAATATAAAAGAGCAGATGACAAAAATCAGGTTGGCTAAGCTTCATTTTAGTAATAAGATTGCCTAATATTCACTAAAGTTAGATAAATCTATGCAATAGTTATGAATCAGTCTGTGATTTTGCTGCAATAGTCAATGAAACTTAGTGTCAAACTGTCTGCAGCTCACCATGGTTAATTCAAAAACACCAACTGCAGTTCAATATTTGGAACGATATGAAAATGGGATTATATTGCTCCCTGGTGGCAGCAAAAGGTACCCGCATATTTATTCATAGAATTAAAAATTTGGATAAATTTATTGAACAAAATAGAATATTTAAACGTCCCTACTTTTACAAATATCGGTATAAAAAAGAGCATAATTTATGAAAAATAAATATTTCTATGCAAATCCTGAGTACTTTTAACCTTGCTAGAAAAATAGATATCATACCTGAGGTCCAATGTCATCACAATGTTAGGGATGAAGCTTTTCTAAAGCAAAGCCTTTAATCATATTGATTTACTTCTCACAAGAAATATTTGTTGTGATTACAATTTTTTTTACAGTTTTTCTCCATTGGTTTGGCTCATTTCTTGAAACAGAAATTACATTCTCAAAACAATATGGACAAACCTCCAAACCACTCTGCAACTGTTCACAACAGAATGGCATTTCTCATTAGTTTCATCAAATTTCAAATGTCTTAGTACATGATTCAATGTCTCAGTACATCTTTCAAATGATTAAGTACAGGTAGCCTTCATTTAGCACAGATTCCAAGTGAATAGATCTTGTTGATCTAGACTGATTGTTGATTCTCAGTCTAATGGTTGTTCACTCCAAAATGAGTCAGCATCATTTCATTGTGTAAGTCATCACATGCACAACAGTATGTTCAACAGTCAAAATCAGTCAAGAACATAATACCATGAATATGATATATGAATCACTTGGAACATTTGATACATTTATCCCAGCAATTGACAGTCAGGTGAAACTAGAACTTGACTAGCGAAGGAGGATGTCCCAGGCCAGCAAGGGGGGGAATATAACTACTATGTGTGCTGCCATATCTGAGCATGGTGTGGCCACTCACATCCCCAGTCTTGGCCCATACAATACACAGAAGAGTGTATTGTTCTTGATCTTAGAGTTTTGAGAATGTAATTTCTGTTTCAAGAAATGAGCCTGAAATGAAATTGGCTTACATTACATTCTCAAAACTCTAAGATCATTTTGCAAAATACTCTTACAGTTTAGCACAACAGAAAAACTCAATTGCAAAACCTAATGTATCTCCCAAAACTGTTCACTCATGCTTCAAAACTGAATTTCTTTCCCATGTAAAGAGTCAGTGACACCAAAGAGGCAAAGATCCTTCTCAATTGCTTTGGCTCATTTCTTGATCAGACTTAACGTTCTCAACACTCTTGGTGCTTTTGCCACAATAAAGTGGATGGTTCGGCACAACGCCATGGTTCACCTGCAAAAGCCATTTCTCTCCCAAAACAATTCACTCATGTGTCAAAACTAAATTTTCTTCTCATTTAAACAGTCAGTGCCCCCAAAATATTGGTCCCTTTGGCATTGTGTAAGCACTGCAAGTCAAAATGATTAGATGTTTTGTCACTACAGCAGAGGACCATTGAAACAACCCTCATGTCCAGCTTTCAGTCATAGCTCAGTCCGTTATTGACAATGGTCACTGTACTGTTTTTGTATAGCTAACAGAATACAATTTTGTATAAAACTGAGAAAAAGAAAAAGGATTTTAGGGTAAGAGTAGCATCGTAGGTTTACAGTAACAGCACACATTGCACTCATACTGCCAAAGAAATTCTAACCATTATCATTCACACACAAAGTAACTTTCATACATCAGAATAAAAAGAAAATGTTTACAGCATAATATCCTTTACAATATAAACACAAACAAAAAACTATGAATATGATATGCAGCCAACAGTGCTGTAAATAATGTTTGAGTTTCATACTAACAGTTCTTCACTGGTCGCTGTGATGTATCGAATGTTCCAAGTGATTCATATATCATATTCATGGTATTATGTTCTTCACTGATTTTGACTGTTGAACAGACTGCTGTGCATGTGATGACTTACACCATGAAATGATGCTGACTGATTTTGGAGCGAACAACCATTAGACTGAGAATCAACAATCAGTCTAGATCAACAAGATCTATTCACTTGGAATCTGTGCTAAATGAAGGCTACCTGTACTTAATCATTTGAAAGATGTACTGAGACATTGAATCATGTACTAAGACATTTGAAATTTGATGAAACTAATGAGAAATGCCATTCTGTTGTGAACAGTTGCAGAGTGGTTTGGAGGTTTGTCCATGTTGTTTTGTGAAAGTAATTTCTGTTTCAAGAAATGAGCCAAACCAATGGAGAAAAACTGTAACAAACAGGAAGGTCGTTTGAGCATTAGCATCTTGGCTATAGTGACGTACCAGCTAGGTTGTAGCATTGGTGTCAGAAGTGGAATCCTTCGCCGATGCCAGTGGCGGTTTCTGATGTGCCAGGCCAGGGCGGTACTTCATTGGGAGCGCCGTATCCCGTGTCTGCAGTGTAACACAGACGGACATGAAAAATTCTACATGGAGACTATCAGCCATTATTTTTCTCTTACCTGCAACAGCAGACACTTAACTCTCTTAGAAAAGGACCATCAGACGTTGAACATCGCACCCATGTCTTCATCCTCTCCCCTCTCCTTACTTCTTCTTCTTCCTCTTTCGGCTTTTCCCATTAGGGGTCGCCACAGCGAAGAAGTCGCATGGTAAACTTGGCAATGTTTTACACCGGATGCCCTTCCTGATGCAACCTTCTCAAAGCAACCGTACTTGGGACTGGCACAGAAGTAGAGAAGGGAACAGGGAGCAGCCCGGATTCGAACCCTGGTTTCACGGACGGAAGGCACCGCAAACCAGCACGAGCTAAACCGGCTCCCTCCCCTCTCCTTACTTATGGTGCAAAAATAAAGAAATAAACAAATAAATAATAAGGATGAAATAACAAAGAGTAAAACAACGTAAAACAGTCAAATGAAAAGGAATTAGGCAGAAAAAAAACGTGCTTAACCATATTTCGACGAGAGCAGGCAATGAGGATTGTTTCCCACAATCCCCCTCTCCGACACAACGTGCACGTGACCACTACCCTCTGCTGCAAGACACTTGCGCCGTCACGTCTTTGGAACATAAGTCAAAAATTTCGAGAGGGGGGCGCAACTCACCGGTGGGTGGCTGAATCACACACTAACACAGGTAATTGGGAATCTTTCACTCTAACAATCAACTCTAGGCCGCAGCAGATGCGCGTTCCCGTCATAAAGACGGAGCCGTGTCAGAAGGAAGCGGAGGGGGAGGCAGCAAGGAGTGCAGTTTACATTACGCAACACCTGAATCATCGGTGCTGTTGGATCACTCAGCAGCTCATGTTAATGTCATTATTTACTAACTATTGTAGATATTTTCATTACGATTCTTTTCTGTGGTTTAGTTGGTGTTAATATTTGACATAAAGACAGCAGGTAATGCGGGAAAACAGCTGAACTTTATGAGACCATAAATAATTGATCTCTTTTTATTGATTGTGGTCTTTTGGTCACGGTGCCTCGGTCGGTTGCCTTCCCCCTCCCAACTCTGCTCATTGGAACCAGCTGCCTCACATCAGCTCATCACCTGCTGTCCTTCTCAAGAAAATCCATCCCAGCATTCGACGCCAGTCCTTTATACACTCTCCGGTGCTTACGTCTGGCTCAAAGTTAAGTTACGCCAATTCAAGTCTAAGCCTTGAACTTACCTCTTTTGTGCTCCTTCAGGTCCTCTTCACCACGAGTGCAGCTGGTATCCTGTTCTCTCCTCGTCTCCTCCGCTCAGGCCACGAAGTCCTCCTCCAAGACATTCTGGCACGAAGCTCTGGTTTCCACGCCACATACTCACCTCTGGTCTACGCTGTTTTCCTGAACTCTGGGATTGTGAATCCATTAAAGTCTTTCGCTTGATCTCCTAGCCTGAGTTTACTTTCGGGTTCCAGCATCTGGGTCTGCCTTGTCATCGTCACTATGACTCGTTTGGAGGATTGTTAATGTTTGTGTTGCACAAAATTAGGGAAATGCCAAATAATTTTGGAGGAATTTCACTGAGGGGTGCTATGATTTTGTTTGTAATATTTTAGAAGACCACCGCCCACCCCAGCCGTATCTAAAACCGCCAATGACCCTGATGGTGGTGCTGCCACGCCTGTGGCGACACATACTGGCACGGAACTGTGTCAGTAGGTTACAGATGTGTGAACCCAGTTAGACTAGCAGGGAGCCCAGAATTGTGAGCATGAGTCTTCAGCCAGTGTGTTCATGTGTTTTGCTGTTTGTGTTGTTTGGTTCTCAGCTATGTGAGGGTTGTGGGGACACTTAACCCTCTAGGTGGGGGCAGTGTAGCGACGTGGGGTTAGCCCCGCCTTCAGCCCCTAAGACTCATGGGAAGTATGGAATCGAGTTGAGAAAACCATGTGTGAGATGGCTGGGAACAGAAGTTACATCAATGCTGTTTGGACTTATTGCACTTATTCTCCCCCTGGGATAACTCTAGATTGAGTGGTGTTCAAACTGACTTCTGTCGTTAAACACTGCAAGTGCCTTTTATCATAGTAACTTCTTTGTCTACGATTGATTCCACGTCAGATTTTACTTGATAGAACTGACTTGATAGAAGTATGTGTCGGTGGCTGAAGAGGCCCCCTTTAGGGCCACATAAATGTGGGCAAACAGAAACGCACATGCTGAGCCCTAAATTGAACGGGAAATGGTGTCCCACAATTCCCTGCTGGTGACAGACCTAAAATGCACATGTCCGCCACTACAGCCCCTAAGGCTCATGGGAAGGGGGAGTTTTGGGGTAAAACCTTGAGTAAGAGTGTTGTGAACTGTGAACAAGTGACTCCCATGCTGTTCAACTACCCCTGGCTGCAGCCTGCAGAATGGGTCATCATAGTGGAATGCTTTGATTGCAGAGGAATGTGAACACGCTGTGGAATGTTAGCCCCGCCCATGCTGAGGCCGTCTTCTTCTTTGGTGGTTTTACAAGTTTCCATGTGCAATATTGCCACCTACGGGTTTTTAAGGAGTTTTTCCTTACTGTGAAGGGGGGTTCTAAGGGCAGGAATATCAGTTTAGCTTGGTCTTTTTTGTTAAAGTTTAGTATTATCCTAATGCATTCTTTGTATTCATGATCCCTTTTTCATTGTATGTGCTAAAATAAAATAAAAATATTTAATTGAATTAGGGAATTTCTACCATGATTCCTGCCTTCTTATGCCTTTTACAAGTTTCCATGTGCATGCATTAGGGAATTAATAAATTCTGTCTGGCCTCACAGACTCAAAAAAATAACTCATTGGATGAACTCAATTTAACTGTTTTGTCAGGATTTACATCCAATAAATATGAGTAACCCCACCTCAAAGAAAATTCTTCCATGTAATGAAATATAATCGAGTTAGTCGAACTAAATTTTATCAAGAAAGGCAAAGGAAAAAAAACAAGCAAGAGCAGTCTAATGCTAGATTCAAACTCAGAACCTCTGAGTCATTAACCCGCTATCTAAGCCACTGAGCTATCACTCCGGTGATGGAACAAGGCCGCCGGTATAAATAAATAGATTCCATATTTCTATAAATGAGGCTCTTCGTGTATCGTCTTATTGGGAGAAGCCGAGTTGAAACGATTTCATGCCACAGTTTCGTTTTTTACGTGGAAAAAACGAACTAAAGTTTTCACTTTTGAAAAGTCGAAGGATTTGAAGGACTAATAGTCATACCAGGCATTACATTAGATGAAGGAGTTGAACATTTTAATTATAGTTCAATGGTTAAAATAGGTGAAAAATTGTAGCCGTGAGACGGCAAAAAGCATAAAGAGAAACAGGAAAACAGCATTCAACAGCATGCCCCTTACTTGAACTCAATTATTTTGGATTACTGGAGTTATAGGGGAAACTATTTATACATTTTGTGTTAGGTCAATTAAATGTAGATACAATATTTTAAAATAAATATTTTTAAATAAAACAAACAGAATTTTATTGAGTTACATGAATGAGGGGCTTGAATCATTTTTTGAGTGATACATAAAAAAACATTGCACCATTTTGCACCAAATTTTCCTCCCTCTGTTCTCTTTCTTCCTCATACAATTCACAATGTCACAAAATGTGCTCCACTGCTTCTTCCCCTTTCCTGCAATCACAACTGCTGTGACAAAGGTGAATCAAATGCACGGGCTCAGCGTGGGCGGGGTTAACATTCCACAGCAGACGGGCTCAGCATGGGCGGGGTTAACATTCCACAGCGTGTTCACATTCCTCTGCAATCAAAGCATTCCACTATGATGACCCATTCTGCAGGCTGCAGCCAGGGCTTACTCATGCTGTTTGGGCTGTTTATGAGTGCTTGAATAAATGCAGTTATCACTACTAAGGAAATTATGTCTCTGCTGCTCTTAATTTATCTCTGAGCCTGTCCAGGGTTGTGCGGTGTGTGAGGCACGGACAGCTCTCCAAAGAAGCCTCTCGATAAGCGATCTGGCTGCTGCTGCCCAGGCTGGGTGACTGTCCAGCTTGGTAATTACAATATTAAACTCCAACATTTCTGTCAACGGAGACTTGCGTCATAGCTTACGACACACGTTTCTACCAGCAGGGCTTGTTTTTTTTTTAACTTTTAGCGGACCGCTAAACAGGAGGCTGATGGAAATGATCCACCGTCAGTTCCGTGCATTGCTTGATGAAGTTGAAAGCGAATATTCTGATCTCCTGCTACACAACCCAGTCCGATGGTTGTCCAGGGGTGACGTTTTGCGTCACTTTGTCGTCTGTTTAGAACACGTGAAAACATTCCTGAAAGCAAAGACCTGAACTACACACAACTGGAAGATGCTGAGTGTCTGGAAAAGCTGCACTTGGTGGATATGACTGACAGGCCACCTAAACGAGCTGAATGAAAGTCTGCAGGCGCCAAAAAAGCTTGAAGCTGTTCTGTCATTCGAGCGCAGGCTGACTGTCATGGGGAAGGTCGTCACGCACGTTCTATTTTATTGTTTTGTGTTTGAATCCTCAAAATAAAAATGACATCAAAAATCGGAAATCTTTATCACATTTCTTTCATTTTATCAAAGCAATGAAACATAATTCATTGATATTATAATGAAGTTAAACTTGCACAACGGAGCAGTCACGTGACGCGTCGTTCTCCGCAGAATGCACTGCAGGCCAAATAAACATTTAATGGTTGATAATGCTCATGATGTATTTGAAGCAACTTAGTCATTTTGATAGTAGGCTAATATAGGTACACATTGCATGAGTTGCCTTCATTATAAGGCTTAAATAGGTCTTTGAATATTTTGCGGCTCCAGACATATTTGTTTTCTGTTTTTCTCGTCCAATTTGGCTCTTTCAACATTTTGGGTTGCCGACCCCTGATCTAAACGTTGAAATGGATTAAAAACATCTTTATATTGAAGGTTTGTGTAGGAGCCCTATTGAGAAACATGTCCTGTGGGTGTCGCTGTTTTTCATGTTTTGCTGTCAATTATAAATTGGTTGATGAACCGACTCTGCCTATGGATGCAATAACAAAGGAAACCAAACAAATGGAGTCAGCTGTCAAGTATCAACACAGCATAAGTCTACAACCGGAGCACAACAAGCAAAAAACGGTTCGACAAACTCAATCTCATTCATCAGTTCTAGTTTTAAGTGATCACACAAGGCAATTAACTACCATCATTCCAGCAATAACCAACAAGAACAGACTGAGAACTCATCAAATGAACGCATAATTAACATAATGGAGAAGCAAAATGAAATAACATCAGCACTTGTGCAACAGCAGCTTTCAACATCACTACCACCACAAACTATTTCCATATTCGAAGGGGATCCTCTTGAATATAGAAGTTTTATCAAGGCTTTTGAGCAAGGAGTGGAAGCAAAAACAGGAAAAGCCAATTGCTTATACTATTTGGAACAGTTTACAAGGGGACAACCACAAGAACTGGTGCGTAGCTGTCAACACATGAGCCCTGAACATGGCTATGCAGTGGCCAAGGATCTTCTTCAGTACCACTTTGGAAATCCTTATAAAATAGCAACAGCTTACTATGAAAAGGCGTTGGCTTGGCAAATGATAAAAGCTGAAGATGTTAAAGCTCTGAAAGCATATTCTTTATTCCCGCGTTCCTGTTGTAATGTTATGACGGAGCTTCAGCACATGCAAGAACTTGACATGCCTGCAAACATGAGAGCTATAATCTCAAAGTTGCCATATAAAATGAGAGAACATTGGAGAGTCACGGCACATGAAGTTATGGAAAGAACCAACAACAGAGCTTATTTCATTGATCTTGTCGCTTTCATTGAACGACATGTAAAAATTCTTTCTGATCCTCTATTTGGCAACATACAAGATCCTTTATCAAACATTACTCATGCAAAATCCTTTATAAGACCCAAGTCACTTCCTAAGTTTGGATTCAAAGGAAACACTGTGCCCACTACAGTAACATCAGGTGTATTTAAAAAACCCAGCAACAACAAAGAGTTTCCTACCTATGTTTTTTTTGCAAAAGGCCATCTATTGGAAAACTGCAAAGCCTTTACAATAATGAAACATAAAGACAAGATTCACTGGCTTAAAGATAGACAATTATGTTTTGCATGTTTAAGTACTGGTCACGTGAGTCGCATCTGCGAGCAGCGGCTAAAATGTGAGGCCTGTAGTCAAATGCACCCTACTGTGCTCCACATTAAAAGACAGCCCCTTGCTGCAGAGCAGTCAAAGGAGTCCATAGAGAATAAACCAACCTTGCAGACAACATGTGGACATACAGGGGCCTGAGTGGATTACTGTGCCCTATCTATACTTCCTGTGAAGATCAAGGCAAAAAAGGTAAATTGTGTCATCAAAACACATGCATTTTTGGACCCTGGGAGTTCAGCAACTTTTTGCTCAGAACATCTTATGCAAAAGCTGAATGTTACTGGTAGAAGAACTTCATTTCTCTTGCGTACAATGGGACAGGAGACTGTTGTTCCAGCCTACTCTTTAATTGGTCTAGAAGTATCTGGTGTAGAAGACCATCATTTTTATCCTCTGCCAGAAGTATTGACACAAAGGAAAATGCCAGTTTCAACTGAGAGCATGGCAACATCTGAACATCTGAAGAAACATCCTCACTTGTCTAAAATTCACAAGCCAAAAATAAATGCAGAAGTCGACCTATTAATAGGTACCAACGCCCCCCAGCTACTGGAGCCTTGGGAAGTTATTAACAGCAATGGAAATGGACCATATGCTGTTAAGACAGTGTTGGGATTGGTCGTCAATGGTCCACTGAATGGAAACAGTGGTGTTTTGGAGGAGTGCCCCACTACAGTGAACAGGATCTCTGTGAATAAACTTGAGGAATTGCTGTCCAGTCAGTACAGCTATGAGTTTAATGAAAAGGTTTCAAAAGACAAAGAGATGTCAAGAGAAGATGTAAAGTTTCTAAATACATTGGGAAATTCAGTAACGTTGATTGGCGGACAGTACTGCATGAATTTACCCTTTAGAAATCCTGAGGTTCATTTTCCAAACAACTACAGTGTGGCTAAGCAAAGACTTCAAAGTTTAAAGAAGAGATTTATTCATGATAAAGCGTGGCAAGAGGAATATTCAAGATACATGAATGAACTTTTTAAGAAATCTTATGCTGAAAGGGTCCCTAAACAGCAGATGAAGGGCAGGAAGGAAAGGTCTGGTACATCCCTCATCATGGTGTTCAACATCCAAGGAAAAAATCTCTGCGAGTTGTTTTCGATTGTGGAGCCACCTTCAAAGGAGTGTCATTAAATGGAGAGCTCATGCAAGGCCCCAACCTAACAAGTTCATTGCTGGGAGTTCTTTTTTTTTTTTTTTTTTTTTTTTTTTTTTTTTTTTTTTTAATTATTTATTTATGTTTTCAGTTGTACAGTACAAAACAGTACAATAAACATTATAATTTGAATTTGCATAGAAGTTCTTAATACCCAAACATAGAAAAGTGTTTTTTTTGTTTTTTTTTTTTTTTAACAAAATATAAGAACATTGAACTATAGGGAGTGACCAGTAATTATCCAGTTGTTTGTATTTTTGAAGAGATATGTGACATATTTGAATTGGTATATTGGACCCACTTTTTCCAGCATAACATAAACCAGTCTTCTCTATTGTTCAAGTGTGCCGTTAGTTCTTCCATTTTATATATTTCTAATGTTAATTCCCACCATAGCGTTAAAGTTGGTACATAATGGGAAAGCCAATTTTTAGTTAAGCACTTTTTGCTTGCAACCAACAGGGCTCCCATCAAGCATTTATCTTGTTTAGACCAATCCTGTGGCATACATCCAAAATAAACAGTCTTAATTTCAAAAGGAAATGTACATTTGAAAATTTTTTGCAGTGTTTTATGAACCTCAATCCAATATGGTTTGATGAGAGGGCAGTCCCACATGATGTGAGCATGATGTGCTCTTTGGTTTCCACATTTTCTCCAACATAACGGAGGGTTTCCATCGTAGTGAGTCTTCTGAAGTGGTGTGATAAAGAATCTGATCAGACTTTTCCATCCATATTCTCTCCATCTTTGTGAAGCTGTACATTTCCATTGTTGTTTCCATATTGATGTCCATTCGTCCCGTGTTATGTTCACTCCGGCCTCTTTCTCCCACAATGCCTTCACATATTCAGTCGAGTGAGGATTCTTGCTTATCAAAAATGCATACAGAGCAGAAATATGTTTTCTAATAACATCACCTTTATATGCCTTTGTAATTATGTCAACCAGATCTCCTTTAGTTTCAACCTTTACTCCAATCTTTGTGTTTATATAATGCCTTATTTGTAGGTATCTATAAAAGTCCTGCTTTTCCAAACTGTATTTTTCTTTCAATGTTTCAAAACTGATTACCTTACCATCCTTAATCAAGCTTCCAAATGTTGATAGCCCTTTGGTGGACCAATATTTAAAACGTGAATCAAATTTATTTGGGGCAAAATTAGAATCATAGGCATACCATTTGAATATTGAGAGGTCGTTTTCTAGTTTTAATTCTTTAACTACGTTTTTCCATATAGAGAGTGTACACTTAACCCACGGATTGTGAATATTGTCAATATGTTTTTGGATATTTGAGTCAACCAGAACTGCTTGTATGGGAATAGTGATCAAATTTTCCTCCATGTCTTTCCATTTAGCGTTACAGTTCACCTCACACCAGTTAATCACCGTTTTCATTTGAGCTGCTCGAAAATAATCCTTTAGAGAGGGCAGGCCCCACCCTCCGTCATTTTTATGCAGTTGTAGCGTTTTAAGGCGAACTCTGGGTCTTTTACCTCCCCATATGAAACGTGATATGATTTTATCCCATTCGTGAAATTGGTTTTGAGGGATATTTATAGGTAGTGTCTGGAAAAGATAGAGCAATCTTGGTAAAATATTCATTTTGATGGATTCAATTCTTGAATATAAAGAAAGAAAAGGAATCAAGTTCCAACGTTTTACATCCTCCACTATCTTCTTATGTAGTGGGATGTAATTTTCCTCATATAATTTATTCAGGTTTTTAGGTATGTTTACACCTAAATATTTTATTGATTTTGTCTGCCATCTCATTGGGTATTGCGCCGCCAAATCGGCTGGGGGGCTGTAGTTGTAAGCAAGTATTTGAGTTTTGTCCATATTAATTTTGTACCCAGATAATTTTCCAAAATGTTTGCACAGATTCATCAGTTCAGGTAAAGATTTTGTAGGTTGTTCTAAATATATTAATATATCATCTGCGTAACATGCGAGTTTGTGTTCCTTTCCTTGGATGTTTATTCCTTTAATGTCATTGTTTTGTCTAATTGATTGTGCCAGTGGCTCTAAATATAAGGCAAATAAAAGGGGAGACCAGGCGCAACCTTGTTTGTTTCCTCTCTGGATAGTAAAGCTGTTTGAGAGGTAACCATTAACTTTAACTCTTGCCATGGAATTGGCATACAGAGCCTTCACTGTTTCAGTAATTATGTTATGAAAACCAAATTTAGTCAATACTCTATACAGAAAGTCCCAATTTACTGAATCAAATGCTTTTTCCGCGTCTATACTCATGAGCATAGCTTTATTTTTCGATATTTGTATCTGGTCTATTATATGCAGGGTTCTGCGTATATTATCTTGTGTCTGCCGGTTTCTTATAAATCCAGTCTGGTCATTACTTATCAGATTGGGTAAGAATTCCTCCATTCGCCTCGCCATAATTGAGCTAAACAGTCTGTAATCTATATTAAGGACGGAGATTGGTCTATATGAGCCACACTCAAATTTATTTTTACCTTCTTTGGGAATGGCAGAAATAATGGCATCGTTCCAACTTGGTGGTATTTGGGATTTCTTTAACACCCAGTTGAATGTCTGAAGCATTATAGGGATCAACTCGTCCTTAAATTCCTTGTACCACTCTGCGGTAAAGCCATCAGAGCCCGGTGATTTGTTGGTTTTTAGACGACTTATGGCTTTCCTAAGTTCCATTTCTGTGACCTCTGCTGTCATTCTCTCATTTTGCTCTTCGTTCAGAGTTGGTAGGTTTATGGAGTTAAGAAAATGATCAATCTCGTTCTCCGTCCCACCAGTTACTTTGGAGTATAAGTTTTTATAAAATGCTTCAAACGCCCCATGCATTTCACTTAATTTGGTCATGATGTTTCCGGTTTCTGGATGTTTGATTTTGCTTACAGTGCTGTCAGCGATTTTCTTTTTTAGTTTCCATGCTAAAATTTTCATTGATTTGGATCCACCTTCATAGTATTTCTGTTTCAGATACATTAATTTTTTCTTTATCTCTTGTGTATTCAGATTATTTATTTCGCTTCTAACTTCTTTTAATTGTTGCAGTGTGCTTGTTAAAGGGTTCTTTTTATGTTTGCTTTCTAGATGTGTTAACTTCTTTTGTAATTCTTCAGCCTTTCTATTACGCATTTTCTTCCTATGGGAGGCGATTGAGATCATTTTCCCTCTTATGACAGCCTTTAATGTGTCCCATAGAATTGGAAATGACACTTCTCCATTATCATTTATTTTAAGAAAATCGCTCATTTCTTTTGTTATTTCTTTTTTAATATTTGTGTCTTTAAGAAGGAGTGAATTTAATTTCCAAGAGAATAGTTTTGGACATGTGTTTAGATTAATGGTTAGATATAATGGTGCATGGTCGCTTAAATCTATTGACCCCATTTCGCATCCTTGGATTGTATCCTTATCTTTACCAAAAGTTAGGAAATAATCTATTCTGGTATAAATTGAGTGTGGAGCCGAGTAGTGGGAGTAGTCTCTCCTTGTAGGGAAAAGTTCTCTCCATATGTCTATCAAACCCACCTCCTCCATGAGAGTAGAGACTTTTTTATATAAAGTATTTGGCTCTTGTATTCTCCCACTAGAACTATCCAAGTCCGGCCTCAGTCTGATGTTTAGGTCTCCACCACAAATCAATAGACCTCGGGTTTCTGTTACCATTATATTAATAATTTTTTTAAAGAAACTCAAGTCGCTTCCTGGTGGTGCATATACATTCATGAATGTAATTAGATTACCATCTATCATTCCCCGGACTAAAACAAACCTACCTTCTTTATCCTTAATCTCAAAAGACTTTTCAAAATTCACATTTTTGGAGATTAAAATTGCCACGCCTCGCCTACGGCCGGATTTGTATGAGGAGAAAAACATGTTTGTGAAGCCCATTTTCTTTAATTTTTCATGTTCCTCATCATTTAGATGAGTTTCTTGTAAATACACCACTTGTGCTTGCTCTTTCTTCATCTTAGTCAAAACTCTGCTACGCTTAATAGGATTTGTGAGTCCATTGACATTAAAAGAAATAACTTTAATACCTTTCGTCACTCTGGAAAAAAATTGCACATTTCAAAATATAGATACCTTTTTGACTGGTCAACTCCCTTAATGAACAAGAACAAGAACAAAGAACAGTAGTAACAAAAAAAACAAAAAAGTAAAAAATGTGATTCCAAGGTTGGGGTCGTTTCTGTCAGACCCTGACACGGATGTAGTTCAAGTCCTACCAATAGGGGAAAACCCTTCCTCCTGGGATAAGGGCCCCTGATTATGTTTTTAATCCTCGTTTCTCCGTTGTCTCTCTTCTTGCATACATTCAGCTGTTAGGGGAAAAGTACTCACAGACTTTAACAGGAGGACTGTTCATCCTCACTGATCCTCTGCAGAAGCGGGGGAACGCCTCCTAAAAGCTCGAAGCTTCTTGCGGATGATTTCCTCTCGGTGCTCCTCTGTGTCTCGTTGCTGCTGCTGCTGCTGCGTTCCCATCATCTCCCAGGCTGTTCGGGACAGCTGCTCCGTCAGGGTTTCCCTTGGTGTAACATCGCTGACCTGGAAGCCTCTGGTTCTCATGTCTGTGGCCGCCTCCTCCGCAGTAGAGTAGAGCACAGTTCCATCCTGGTAGAAAACCCTCAGTTTGGCTGGAAACGGCGTCTGGAATCTGATGTTTTTTTGTTTTAAAGCCTTTTTTGCTTCAGAATAGTCCTTCCGTTTCCGTAGAATGGCTGGGGCATAATCCTGGTCAAAATATATTTTTCTTCCGTTCAGAAGAACAGTCTTTTTTGCCCAGGCTTTGCGTAAAACATCTTCTTTGGTTGTGAAGCTGGCAAACCGTATCAGAATCGAGCGGGGAGTTTCTGTTCCGCTCCTCTTTGCACCGAGGGCCCGATGTGATCTTTCAATGCCCAGATTGGTGTCTTGAGAGAGATTTAAACAATCTTTTAATGTTTTTTCCACAAATTCCTGCATGGAGGATCCCTCTGCTCCCTCAGGAACATTGTAGAGTCTTAAATTCTTTCTCCTGGCCCGACTCTCCTGGTCCACAATTTTCTCTTCCTGTTCGCCGACAATCTTTAGCATCTTTAACATTACATGCTCCACGTTTTGTACCCGGTCTTCCACTTTATCAATTCGGGTCTCCGCTTCGGCTATTTTGTTATTGATACTTGCCAGATCCGACTTGAAGTCTTGGAATTCTCGGCGGAAATCGCGTATTTCCCCGAGTATTGTGGCTAGCGCTGAGTCGGGCCCTTTCTCCGGGTTAGCCATAGCATTAGCTTCTTGTTGTTGTTGTGTTGGTGGCGCCGCCGCGGCGTTTTCTTCATTTGTGCGTTCCCCTGTCGGCCCTTTCTGCTTTTCTTTTTTCCCCATGTTCACCCCGCTTATTCCTATGCTATTTTCCAACCTTTTCTTAGAAGAATCTGATGTTTTTACGGGGTGAAAACGATAAAATAGAGAGAGCTACTGCGTTAAGCTGCCATTCGGTAGAGTGACGTCACCGGAACCGCTGGGAGTTCTTACAAGATTCAGACAGGAACCTGTGGCTTTCATGGGTGATATCCAGGCAATGTTCCACCAAGTGAAGGTAATGGAAGAACATAGAGACTTTCTACGATTTCTATGGTGGCCAGGTGGAGATTTTGCTAAAGAGCCTGAGGAGCCAAGGACCTGAAGAAGCTGGATTTAGATCGTGATAAACTTCCAGTAGAAAGGGCTTTGGGACTGCAATGGTGTGCAGAGACTGATGTGTTTATGTTTAAAATGGAGATAAAAGAGAAGCCCCTCACCATAAGGGTTGTTTTGTCAGTCACCTGCTCGATCTAAGACCCTTTAGGTCTTCTTGCACCAGTCTAATTGTGTGCCAAGATGATTCAACAGGAGTTATGCAGAAGAAAATGTGGATGGGACGACACTTTACCACAAGACCTTCGGTCCCAGTGGAAAAATTGGCTTGAAGAATTAGGTCTACTGTCCACATTTGAAGTGAGAAGGTGCATCAAGCCAGTGGGATTTGGAAAAATCAAATGTGCACAATTGCACCATTTTGCAGATGCCAGTGAACGTGGATATGGGACAGTAACCTACATCAGACTGGTAAACCAGAATGATCACATTCACGTAGCCATTTTGCTTGGCAAAGCCAGAGTAACACCTTTAAAACCTATAACAATTCCCAGATTAGATCTAACAGCAGCTGGGGGGTATTCCAGAAAGCAGGTTATGCTAGCTCTCACGATAAGTTTGAGGCTAAGGAAGTTGATAACCTCAGCTTTCTGTTCCAGAAATGGAGGTATGTTTCAGGGTAGGTCAAGTTGCCATAGCAACTCATGCTCTGAACATAACCTGGTCCGGAGCAGGTTTAGTTGAAGCTTAGTTTGTTTACAGAGAGGTGAAGCAGCATGGAGTGTCCATTTGAAGATGATTTAGTGGATGAAGAAGCTCAGATAATACTTTTGCCACAGTGAGATGGTGATAAGACCACATATGGATGTTGGAAAAATATTTCTTTTTACTTTGATCTAACTTAATTATTTGTTTCAGTTAAGATAAATCTTTTTTTTGTAAGTCAGTTTAAAAATTACACGTAGTTTTCAGACAGTTATTTTACTTTCATTCAAATTAATTCAATTAAGTAGGTGTAACTTTGGTGCTGCCGTTAGATCGGCACCGCAAAGGATTGTGGGATATCATTCGCTTTGCTTGTCTGGACGGATTTGGGTTTAAGTGTGGGTTTTTGACCAAATGTGTTTAGTTATTTAGCTGTTTTACTGTGTTTTGCCATGTTTCGCCGAGTTAGTTTGCCATACTGAGCTTACATCTTTGCACCATGAGTAAGAGTGAAGGAGAGGATGATGAGTTTATATTGCACCCCTACTGGCAGCAGCAGTAACGACAGCGACGTTAAATTCCTGATTGAGATTTTGCACTCCGTGCATTTCTCCCCCCGTCTTTTTTTTTGTTATAAAAATGAGAATATCTGCCGGCTCAAACTTAGACCTTTGAGAGTTCAAGAAATATTATTAATTAAGATGGAAAAAAGATTAATTGAATTGGAGTAATGTGACATTTAGCTAAATAAATATGTAAATTTGAGTTGTATGAACATTAATTGAGTTTTATAGACGTTTACTTTGTCTGCTCTTTTTCTACACGCAGAAACTCTTTCTTTTGATGATGCAGCCGTGTTACTTTTTTGATGGACGTGTAATCTTCATACGCGGTCATTAAAACCTCAGACTCCGTCTCACTGAAGTACAGCTCTTTTTTTTTTTCACCACGCGTTTCCATGGTGACTCCAGAAATCGGCGATCTATTGAGAATGTCTTTATGTACCTGATGTGCACGCCCATTAACCCAGGGTTACCAAGTCGAGCGTAATTACGCCAACTCTTATCCGGTCTTTTGGAACCGACATACCCAGTGTAAGCAAGTTCAGGCGGATTTCAGCCAGAGTTCAGGCTCAAAGTCAGGCTAGTTTAAACATGCTTCCTGGAATACCCCCCTGTTCTTGCTGTTAGACTTGATGTAATGCTAAAAACAGAGCTAGAGATCTCACTGGAAAGTTCTATATTTTGGACTGACAGTACTTCCGTGTTGAAGTACATTCACAATGAAAACAAGCGCTTTCCCACGTTCGTAGCGAACAGAATCTCTGCTATAAGAGAAGCATCTGAACCCTCACAATGGAGACATGTTTGCTCCAAAGATAATCCAGCTGACAAAGCCTCAAGAGGAATGAAGGCTTCAAGTTTCCTAAAGGACAGTGTATGGCTTAAAGGACCTGAATTTCTTTGGACACATGAATGTTAAGAGCCAACATCATTCACAGAGTTTTCAGTTGATCCTAATGACAAATAGGTAAAAAAAGATGAAACTGTAAATGCAATCAGTGGCTGTGATGCTTCTAACCCTACAGAGAAGTTGATTGCTTATTTCTCAGACTGGAGCAAGTTAACGACTGCGGTTTCCTGGATCCTTAGACTGAAATCCATACTGTTGGAAAAGGGTCGACAGAGAAAGCAGTTGAAAACTGTACAGGATGAAACCACAAGGACGAAGCAGAAAAATGTCACACCTGCAACAGACACAACATTTGGCAAGGTTGACTTCTTAACACTGAGTGACGTGAAGGAAGCTGAATTGGCCATCATACGCTATTGTCAGCAGCAGCGATTTAGGAAAGAAATTCATGCATTGGTGTCAAACTCAAGTGTGAGTAAAAAAAGTTCAATCTACAAATTAGATCCCATCATGGATGATGGACTTTTGAGAGTAGGTGGAAGACTGTGCAAAGGAGCAATGCCCGAAGAAAGCAAGCATCCTCTTATCCTTTCTAAGGACCAGCATATCTCTATGCTCATTCTGAAACGGATACATCAACGTCTTGGTCATGGCGGTCGAGCTTATACACTCTCCAAAGTAAGGCAAAGATTTTGGATTACAAATGCCAACTCTACAGTGAGGCGAGTAATTTCAGAGTGTCTATTTTGTCTACGGTTTCATGGGAGATCAGTAACACAAAAAATGGCTGATCTTCCAAAGGAACGAATCCTTCCTGATCTGCCTCCATTCACCAACACAGGTGTTGATTACTTTGGTCCAGCGGAAGTGAAAAAAGGAAGAGAAACCTGTAAACACTATAGGGTCATCTTCACTTGCATGGCTAGCCGAGCTGTTCATTTGGAGGTTGCAACGTCTCTGGATACAGATGCATGCATTGAGGCTTTACGTCGCTTCATTAGCAGAAGAGGACAAGTGAAGCAACTAAGATCGGATAATGGCAGAAAAATTTCATCGGTGCCAATAAAGAACTAAAAAGAGCGTTGTGTGCAATAAACCAAGACAAAATTGCAAGAGTTATGACACAAGCCGGAATACAGTGGAGTTTTAACCCACCAGGAGCTTCACATTTTGGAAGCATATGGGAGTGTTTAATCCGCCTGATTCGTAAAGTTCTTTGTTCAGTTCTACAGCAGCAGCAACTGGATGATGATGGACTGTCCACAGTACTCTGTGAAATAGAAGCAATTCTAAATGATCGTCCACTCACGAAGATGTCTGAT
>CM074504.1:25594111-25605071 GCA_037389245.1 Oryzias sinensis
TCTATTTTTAGTTCTTTTTATGGAAAATGCATAGACATCCTGTAAATTCTGTAATCAGCTGATTGGTGGATAATCAAGTTAATGTAAAACAGAGGATAGCAATGGAGACTTTATGGCGGTTTTCTAGTTTTTCTTTCACATTGAAGAGATTTATTAATCATCAATTGTGCGGAAAGTTGTTTCCTGTCTGCTAACCCCACGCGTGAAAGTCAAAGCAGTAGCGAAGCTGCAATTATTATAGCAGAGTTATAAAACAACAACAACGTACTCACCCATCTGCACAGTTTCTGTTGTTTTGCTGTCCTTTTCAACGCTTCCTAAAAAGACGACAGAAAAAAGAAAGAAGTTCTAACTTTAAAACCGCGTAACAACATTTAACTTGATCGTGTCATTTCAACTGACTAAATAAAAACAAAACTGTAAAGTTTGGGAGAAAGAAACCCACACGGATTGATTGTCGTGAACACAACTTTATTGTTCAGAAGAACCTAGCCAATTCTCGGAAGTATAACACTTCAAACTTGCTCTTTAGTGCCTCAAACAAAGTCGGAAGTTAAACATATTTCAAATTAATCATGGAAAGCGTTACCTCCGTGGGTAGCCATGACAGATATATTCACAGTGCTTCTTTTTTCCCAAGAATCACGCACAAAAGTGGCGTTTAGGAAAACCTGCTTAAAGAAAACGAGCCCCACCTCCACGATGACGCTCATTGGCTGATACGCTTGTCTTAAGCCCCTCCTTTTACAGGAAGTAACATCGCAACAGCCAATCAGAGAGGAGTTTCATTATAATACAAGTACATTTTCTTACAGGATATGAGTCGTGTACATCAAGCCACGCAGCGTCGTTGTTTTACCACAGACATTTATCCATTTAATTTAGCCCAGGGAAAAGAAATATTTTCAGCAGTTCGACTTGCTAAGAATTTAGTGGAGTAAAAAAAAGTTTATGGTCAAATTTGATGTTTATTTTTCTTTACAGTATTTTCTGAAATATCAGTCAAGGTTTTTCCAATACTTTTGTCAGGAATACAACTTACACTCAGGAGAGACTTATTTGTGATTTTGTTTTCATATACTAATTTTTTTTCTCATAAACAACCGGTTGCCATTTAACCACTAACAACCGCTAGAGGGCACCATAGGTGCAGGTATCAGAATTATTGACTACTGACAGGCATGGCAGGAGAAAAAGCACCATCCAAAACAAACAAAATCTGACAGTTTTCTTCCAACTTTGTGATATATTTTCTTATCCACATTGGTAAAATATTGCCTTAAAGATTAAATGAACTTCAAATGTACTACTTTTTGGGATGGTATGATGGAGATGGCAGTCTTTCGGTTTTCTCTAAGCTTTTTTTTTTTTTAAATGTAGGGGTTGGGATACTATAAAAAAAAACACACACACACAGGAATTACTCAAATAATGTTAATTCCTGCTCAATCTTTCAAAGTAACAGCCAACTTTGAGCTGACAGTTGTAGGTTTCTCTCCATCTTGATGTCTGATAAAAAGTGACACCTTTTTTTTTTACAAAAGTGAAAGAAAATGTGAGGAAAAGGCAACAGTTAGCATAAGTCCTCTTATAATCAGTGAGCAGTGAAACAGGGATTTACTTTTGATCAACTTGTATACTTGAGAGACACTACTGGACGAGGTCCCAAGTTGATTACCAGGGTGATCACATAATAAACAGGTCCTGTATCCTTTATGTCAGATGGACAGAGATGGAAGAGACTGTGAGATCTGAAGAACAAACAGACAAGGACTCTGACATATTAGCTGTTAGTGTTGGGGACTCTCATGCTGTGGAGACAAAAGATGGAATGCAAGACGTGAGAAAACATGTCTAAGGGAAATTTTTATGTATGCCACAAAGTTACTGCATGTAAATGATAGGTTAGTCAATTCAAAATTAAAACTGAAAGCAGTTTGTTAATAACGAAATCTGAATCCCATTTCTTTAGAAGAAAAAGCAACAGCTAAACTACCAGACGCACCTGCATGACAAATCTTCAAATAAAACTTTAAGTGGAACTTAGAACATTAAAAACCTCCGAAACACCTCCTGAGGGGGTTGTCCCATTGGTGTGGGGATGCATTCCATATTTTTGTTATGGCAATATAGAAAAACACTTATTCTTTTTAATTGGTCTCTGATATTCCAAACATTCACAGTTAGAACAGTTTCTAATCTGAAATTCACCACCTGCCAACACCAAGTCAAATTCCTTGTTTTGTAAAGTGCGCTCTACTGAACCTGGCAATAAAGCTTTTTCTGATTCTGATGACATGTAATAACTACACTATCAAATCAAATCAAAACTTTATTTATAAAGCACTGTTCATATAAAAATATAACACAAAGTGCTTTACATTAAAACACAACAAAATATAAAAACAAGCATGACGATTAAAATAAACAAGCACAAAAATTAAAAAATAGGGCCCCCCTCCCCGTACCTAGCCCCCCACTCCTTTCACACTTCCCACCCCTAACTGATGGGGAAAGACGATGAGAAATAGGCTGAGCACGAAAACCAGTTGTTGGAAACGCCAATAATTGGAACCTCCCTCTCTTTGAATAGCTGCATAGACAGCCAAATGCCGCATCACAGGCGGGAACCGCTCCACCACAGCTAAGCAGTGATGCAGGTCCCCATTTAGAGCTGCAGCGGCTGAACAGCAGCTGACCCAGAGGGAGAGGTCCCAACTGAGGAAGCACCGGAAAAAAAAATGAAAATAAAAATGAGAATGAAAATGTAAACATATTGATAGAAACAATAAAACATTGAAATAAGGTAAATTAAAATAACGCGTTAAAAATCTAGTTCAAGTTCTTAAAACAAGATTCTTTTTTCCCCCATTCATTTTCTATTCCGTTCTGTCCCTTTTGAGGTCACGCGGCTGCCGGAGCCTATCCCGGCCACTGATGGGCGAAGGCAGGGGACACTGAGGCAAGAGCGCTAACCACTGCACCACCGTGCAGCCCATAACGAGATAAAATGGATAAATAAATAAATAAATAAATAAATACTTATAAATAAATAAATAAATTAATAAATAAAAATTATCTAAAAGCCAGGTTAAAAAGGTAGGTCTGGAGCCTTTTCTTAAAAGCATTAATGCTCTCTGCGACCCTGAGGTCCTCTGGGTCCTTCGGTTCAAATTGATAGTTGAAAGAAGTTCCACAGTTTTGCCATCCAGAAGTAATGGTTTTAAAAAAGTCAAATGAAAACCTGGGAAAGCAATGTAAAGAGATGGAGAAGAAGGTTGAAGAGCTGGAAACTAGACTAAATGATGCAGACAGCGACAGCACAAGATTAAACACACGCCCTGAAAAAGTCCCTGAATAAAATTCACAGGATGTCAGATCCAGAATCCAACAAGAAATGTTACCAACAAAGGTCTCTACAGTGGTGATTTCTGCACTTGACAATGCTCACAGAGCTGAAAAACCCAGAGCAGATGGATCTAACCAACCTGCTTGACCCTTAATCATTAGGTTCTTGCCCAGATCAGCCAGAGATCTGCTGTGGAAGGGCTCCAACCTGCTGGATCGTCTTCTCTGTCTACGGGAAGACCTCCAATCTGCCGACAAAGCAGCCCGCAGCCGTCTCGACACTGGAGACAGCCAGGAAGAGAGGAGAGAAGGCCTGCTTAAATGGAAAAGTTGAGGTGATTTATCCATATAAAGCGTAAACATAAAAATTAAAAGCTTGTACAAATATGTGCTGCGATTCCTGAATACCTTTGTTCTAAAAAACTTGAGGACCACTCCACCTCCCTCTTTTAACATGGTACTTTTTAACATTCGATCTTTGTCTAACAAAACTTTTATCATAAATAATTTTGTCCAAGATTATAAAATTAATGGTCTCTTTTTTAACAGAAACATGGCTGAGCATGGATGCATGTTCTCACAGAGGCCTCTCCACCCAATTTGCAACTCCTTTCCAGCAAAGCAAATTTCATTAGATGAGTACCCCAGCTTTGAACATCATGCCTTTGTTTTTAACAGCCCTCCAGTTTTATGCATCACAGTATACAGACCACCCAAACCAAGCTCTGTTTTTATTGAGGAGTTTTCTGAGTTTCTAGCATCTGTCCACACTTCCTTTAAATCCTGGTGATTTAAACCTGCATATAGACAGGAAGTCGGACCATTGCACCACTCAGTTCCTGGACTTGCTCGCTTCTCTAGATTTTAAACAACACGTCATGCAGCCGACTCACAACAGGGGGCACACTCTTGACCTCGTCATCTGTGACGGTTTACCTACCAGTGTGTCCACTGTTGTGGACCTGGCTGTATCTGACCATTCTGTGTGCTTTTTAACATAACTAGTTTTATAAAACAAGAGACCTCGGTGAAAACGGTGAAGAAACTCTTGACTCCTGAGGTGGTCGAAAGATTTATTACATCTGTTCGCTCCAACTCTCCACCTGTCTTACCAGCTCCCTGTGATCTACTAGTTGAAAGTTTTAACAGTAAATTAAAATCCAGCCTCGACTCAGTTGCTCCACTAAAATCTAAAAAGATAAGAATCAAAGCCACACCCCCTTGGAGAACTGAGGAAATTAAACAATTGAAGAGACGTTGTAGATCTGCCGAAAGACTTTGGAAAAAACACAAACTTGAAATAAACTATCAATTATACCAAAACCAACTAAAACGATAAAGTCAAACAGTAAAAGACCAGAAATTCATATTTTGCGAACATCATCTCTATAAATAAAAATAACCACAGAGTCCCCTCCCTCTGGGTCGGCTGCTGTTCAGCCGCTGCGGCTGTGGATGGGGACCTCTTACCCCAAAGAATGGCCAAGAGAAAAGCGGACTATTCTGAAGTGGCCTTCTATGAGCCCAGATCTGAATCCCATTGAACATCTTTGGAAGGAGGTGAAACATTCCATTTGGAGAAGACACCCGTCAAACCTGAGACAACTGGAGCAGTTTGCTCATGAGGAGTGGGCCAAAAAACCTGTGGGCAGGTACAGAAGGCTCATTGACAAATACAGAAACCGTTTAATTGCAGTGACTGCCTCAAAAGGTTGTTCAATAAAATATTAAGTTATGAGTACCATCATTTTTTTCAGCCCTATTTCCTTAGTTTTTTTTAAATAATTCTGTTAATCAGCAACTCAAAAGTATTGGCTGATTTTGATTATTTTATTTTCAATCAATTTCAAGCCCTGAGCACCAGAGCAATAGAGGCTCAGATCTACCGCACCAGACAAGACCCAAGGTGTAGGCTGTGCAAATAGGCGCCTGAAACAATCCAGCACATAACTGCAGGATGTAAGATGCTGGCAGGGAAAGCATACCCCATTGCCGTTAGTTCATTGGAATCCATGTGTTGTACCTGGAAAGAGTTTTATGATTTAGGGAAAGTCTTTCCTCCTGTCGATACATGGCAACAATTGACTCTGCTTTAAATATTGTTTTCCTGAGTAAAGGTTTATCATGCAGTTTATAAATTTGTTCTTCAGTTATTTCTGCTCCTTTTGATAACCACATTTTCTTTTGTTGCAGTGGAGCTGAGCTTTGCATGTAACACAAGACGCTGATATCTATGAGTTGAATGTTTTCTGTTTCTGCCGAGTAGGCTCCTGTATTGTGGTGTCCTGCAGCTGCTTTGCTTGCAAATTGGGTCTAAATGACCCAACTCCCAATGTTAAGGGTTAAAAGATTCTTAAATTCATTCCTAAAGCTGACAGGGAGCCAGTGCAGAGGTTTTAAGATTGGTTTAATGCGCTCTCTGCCCCTGGTTCTCCTTAAAGGTCATGCAGCCGAGTTCTGGATAGCTGCAAACGATTAAGAGTTGTTTTGCTTACACCAGAAAGGAAGGCATTACAGTAACGTATTATTGATGTGATAAAAGCATGATTTAGGAATTCAGCACTGGTCAAAGCTTAGATCTGCATCTAGAGTCACACCGCGGTTCCCTACTATGTCACATGCAGTCATACAGTTGGTTGACAGATAAAATTGGAGGATATCTCAGCTTCAGAACCACTAACCAAGACTTCAGACTTGTCCTGATTGGGCTGCAAAATCTTCTCTCCCATCCACATTTTAATTTCTGAAATACATTTTAAAAAAGACTGTCCAACAAAAAATAAATAAAGAATTAATGTGTGGGTGTGATTGCACAAAAATCTGTAAAACTTTGTTGTTAGCCATTACACAATTTTTATTTTGATTTGCTATTCAGCCTTTCCAAGGAGTACTTGCAAACTATTTCAAAACAAATAAAAGATAAAAGCACTCTGTCGTTTTAAAGAATATTTTTATTTATATTCTCAATTAAACACACTTAGAACAAACCAAGGACAAGTGATACTACAGTTGGATACAGAAGGTTCACACCTGAGCATAATAAAGAGGTGGACACTATTGGTGAGTTTGGTATTAATAAAAAACTTAAATGAAAGTTATTATTGTTTTGATAAACTGACAAACTACATCAGGGAAGCATTTACATGAAAAAGTACAAAATGAACAGCCTGTGAACGGGTTATAAAACCGGCATTGTCACCCCCTTTAACCTTAATTCCAGCAGGGTCTATTATATTGGACTGCATATTCTCCAAACTATTGCTTACAAGAGAGGTGTGATCTGAAAAGTCTGTTTGCTGGTCTTCTCCGCAGCATCAGGCCATGTCTGTAGTGCTCTAGATAACCTGTGGTGTCTCAAGATTTCACAGACTAATTCAAAGGGTTCACAGTGATATTAAAGACCCACTCTGATGAAAATCTAATTTTGGGTGTTTTTTTTAATCATGTCCTTGAGGCATTTTTCTGATGATGGAACATTAACCCCCAAACTGTTCAAATGATTTATTTAAATCATTGTGAATCAGAAGGCAAGGCAAGGCAGGCACGTTTATTTGTAGAGCACAGTTCGTACACAAAGTAATTTAAGGTGCTTCACAAAACAGAAAAATGCATTAAAACCACAATACATCATAGAAATAATCAACGTAAAATTTACTTTAAAAGAAAAGAAAAAATTTGAAAATTGATTTAAAAATAAAGGAAGGAAAGGAAAGAAAAGAAAAGTGCAGATAGGACCTTTCAGTCATATACACGGCTAAACAGAAATGTTTTAAGTCTAGATTTGAACATGAACACAGAAGAGGCCTGTCTTACGACTTCAGGGAGGCTGTTCCAGATTTTAGCTGCAGAATATTGAAACGCTGATTTCCCTTGTTTAGTTCTGACTCTGGGAATCAAAAGGAGGCCGGCCCCTGAGGTCCTCAGAGTACGAGATGGTTCATATGGTACTAAAATGTCAGAGATGTACTTTGGTGCTCGGCCATGGAGAGACTTGTACACAAGCAGAGCTGCTTTGAAGTCTATTCTTTGAGGTACAGGGAGCCAGTGCAGAGACCTGAGCACAGGACTAATGTGATCATACTTCCTGGTTCTGGTCAGGACTCGAGCAGCAGCATTCTGGATATACTGAAGCTGTTTTACACCTCGTTTGGAGAGGCCGGTGAGCAGGCCGTTACAGTAGTCTAACCTACTGGAGACAAATGCATGAATAAGTATCTCCAGGTCTGGCTTTGAAACTATGTTTTTGATTTTGGCAATGTTTTTCAGATGGTAAAATGCCGCTGATGTTACTGACTTGATATGGCTGTTAAAGTTCAGGTCAGAGTCCATGATTACCCCTAGGTTTCTGACTTGATTTGAGGGTTAAAGAGACAGAGAATGAAGGTAGCTGCTGACACTTTCTCTTTGTTTCTGTGGGCCAAAAATAATAACATCGGTCTTGTTTGAGTTTAGCTGGAGAAAGTTGTTCTGCATCCACGCACTGATCTGTTGGAGGCAGTGGCTGAGTGAATCCACCGGCCCATATTCACCTGTTGTCAGTGACACATAGATCTGAGTATCATCTACATAGTTGTGATAAGATATGTTATTACTGCGTATTAACTGCCCTAGTGGCAGCATGTAGAGGTTGAACAGAAGGGGTCCCAGGATCGATCCTTGGGGCACACCACAAGTCAAGGCCATGTAGTCTGAGACACAACTCCCAATTTCAACAAAATATTTCCTGTCTTCTAGATAAGACTTGAGCCAACTTAGGGCAGATCCAGAGATGCCAACCCAGTCTTGGAGTCTGTGCAAAAGGATCCCATGATCAACAGTATCAAAGGCAGCACCCAGGTCTAGCAGGATTAAGACAGAGACTTTGCCATCATCAGTGTTCAGGCGGATGTTGTTGGTTACCTTGACAAGAGCAGTTTCTGTGCTATGATGAGGTCTAAAACCTGACTGGAAAACATCAAATGAATTGTTTAATAAGAGAAAGTCAGTGAGCTGTTGGTAGACAAATTTTTCAAGGACTTTTCCTAAAAATGGCAGATTAGAGATAGGTCTGTAATTATTCAGTACAGTGGGATCAAGACCGCTCTTCTTCAGGAGGGGTTTAATGACTGCAGTTTTTAAGGCCTCTGCAAATATTCCAGATTGAAGAGACATGTTAACTATTTGAGTAATTGATGGCAACACACTGTTCAAGACAGACTTTAGAAATCTAGTGGGTAACACATCAAGATGGTCTCTTGGACAGTTTGGTCAGTGACAGGTACAAAGTGAGTCAGCTTAGAGTGAGTAGGTGGCCGTTGGATAGTTATATGTCTTGTGGAGTTGATGGCTTTTTTAATGCCCTGAACCTTTTCATTAAAAAATACAGGAAACTCATTACATTTAGGTGTACAAACCCGTTCTATTGGTAGCTGGGTTGGGGGGTTAGTTAATCTGTTTACTGTTGTGAACAGGACATGAGAGTTACTGCTGCAACTTCCAATGATTTCAGAGAAGTACCATTCCCTTGTTCTGCATAAGATCTGGTTGTAAGCGTACAACTCCCCCTTATACATTCCATAATGAACCTGGAGTTTTGACTTGCGCCACTTTCGCTCAGCTCTGCGGCACTGTTGTTTCTGTGCCCTGGCTAGATCTTCGTTCCTCCAGGGAGCTTTCTGTCTATGTTTTCTTAATTTAACCCTCATAGGGGCAAGTGTATCCAGAACATTCAAGATGCTAGAAGTAACAGAATTCAGCATTTCATCAACATTGGCACCAGAGGCGTTTTCAGGGTTTATCATTTCTACAAACTGTGCCCTAGTGCTCTCATTTATTTGTCTCCTTTGGACAACTGCAGGGCCAGGCGGTGGTTTGGGAGCAACAGACAGGTCAAAGAATACACAGAAATGATCAGAGAGGGCGACATCAACCACACTGACATTGTAAATATTAACCCCCCTTGTGATGAGCAGGTCCAGAGTGTGCCCTCTGCTGTGGATGGGGCAACTCACATGCTGAATTAGATCAAAGGTTTCAAGGACAGCATTGAGCTCTTTTGCATTTCTGTCATTAAAATTATCAACATGAACATTAAAATCACCTGTAATGACTAGACCATCAAAGTCTGTGCACACAACTGAGAGCACTTCAGTCAAATCATCAATGAAACTTTGGCTGTGCTGAGGAGGTTTGTACATGACTATGCAGAGTAAGGGAGGAGTTTGTTTTAACTCAATCTTGAAGGACACATACTCAAATGATGAAAACACACCAAATGAAGCAGATGAAAAAAATGCAGTTTGTAAAAGATCTTATTTGTGACAGAAAACCTGATGGGGGAGCCAAAAACTCCCTCTCCCGAGCTTTCAGCTACGGGGAGGGGAAGAGGGGGCGGGGCTGCTGTGACCCAACGATCCTGCACACAACTCCGAGGCAAATTTCTAATTAACTACTGCCGCTGTGCAGAAACTATGTCCTGAAAGACGACAAAGGTTTTGGATTTTGACTGAAAACAGCATAATAAAAAATTAAAAAATGTAAAAAATATTGGGAATGTTTTTGAAATAACTTAAAATATGATCAGAATTGGTCTTCAAGAATATGGGATGAAAAACATTTTTTTTTAAATCAATTGATTTTCTAACCGTGACCTGATACTGTTACTTTTACCGGAAGTACAGCTTCTTGGTTAACATGGAAGCAAAACAAGGAACCTGTTTTTTCTCATTACCATTCGGGTCACTTCTCATCCTCACACTTCTCATTGCCAATTTTCTGTTGACCAGGGTGAGTAACTCTGTGAACTCGAGGCGACTTCCGCACTTTTCAAGGAGCTCGCACAGATCCTGAATGTACCAGGAGCCTTTGATGGTATCTCGGAAGGAATAGAAACCTAAAGAAGGCAAACAAAAAGTGAAAAGGCTGCTGAGTAATCAGGTAATTCTGTGTTTTGCTATTTTTTTTCCATAATCAAAGAGGTTTATTGTTAGTATTTCCAGGCCACACTAACACACTTAAAAATCCCTTAATATCTTAAAAAGTAATTACTCATTTTAAAAGACTTAAGTGATTTAATTCTAACCAGGGTTTTAAAAGAAAAACTAAAATTGCATTAATTTTACAACTAAACTATTTAAAGATTAAACCAGGGGTGCTCACACTTTTTTGGCGTGTGAGCTACTTTTGAATCGACAAGGTCTTGAAGATCTACCTATAAAATAAGTGTGTGTATATATATTTATATATATATATATATATATATATATATATATATATATATATTAAATACTATTAGGAAATGTTTGTTAGTTATGTTTATTAGTTACATGTTTATTTGAACATTATTGTTTATGTACTGTTGATTAATAACTACACAGTGAGATTACACAAAGATACTTTTGTATTAACAGATGAGGCGTTTTATTACAAAGACAGAAAGCAGCGGCTATCATTTGTCATGCTCTGCTGTAAACGGTGCAATAGGGGGAGCATGGCATTTCAAAGGCGCTGCTGGCTCCGTACGAACCGCGTGCCACGTAAAAAACAGCTTCCTTAATGAGCTCGTATTTATCGGGCGAGAACTGCAGAGCTGATAGCAGGAAGAGACACGCGGGGCGGCTTCAATAAACACTCC
>CM074504.1:25619682-25662182 GCA_037389245.1 Oryzias sinensis
CAATACTTTCAGCAAATGTTTATAATGAAATCCTTGTGCTAATAAACTTTTCCAGCCTGCCAAATGGATAATGTGTTACCAACTCCACACTAATAAAAGCTTTGCTGAAAAGGGACTTTAACCCCATCAAGAGAAAGGTGCATCACACAGAAACAGCCAGCTTTGAAACCTTTTTCTATATTACTTTGATCACATTTTCCTTATGCTGGCCAAAAACAAAACAAAAACCAGCTCAAACTACACAAAGGCACGTTTATTCCTCTTCCAGGTTTGGAAGTGGAAGATATGAAAATAACCTAAAATCACTCATGACGTCATGCTTTTATGCCAACACTACAATTAGGGTGTGCAGGTTGGTCATCAGAGCATAGTTTATGTGGCCACTTAGGTTTCACGTGAACACCCTTTGCGTGCAGCATTGCCATGCGATCAGTAAGGAGCCAGTATGTTCCCCATACAAACTAGCATAACATGGTGTAAGGACACCGTACGACAGCCTCACACGTACATTGTAAGTGCATGCAACTTACTGTGCATTATGCAGACTTACAGACACTTCACAATACACCTACCACATGCACACAACAATGGCACCTTCCATTTTCATGACGTCCGTTGAGATGGCTGTGTGAGCCACAAGGGAACAGCAAGACACACCTCCGCTCCCCTCAAAGGGCCTATATAATGCAAAATCAACTTTTTGGAGCTTTTAAGTGTATTGTAATGTTAATTCCTCCGAAAAAAACAACCATAGAGCGGTATTTGGATCAATTCACGCATTTCTGAGCATCCCTCTAAAAACCTGCGCTTTGAGCACCTGACCCTCCCAGTACAAAAAACAAGTGGGTTCTCACACCGTGACATAGTAGATAAGTGAGGAACAGCCCCTTCTAGGAAGAGTCTGCGCTGCCCCCAGGGAAATACACACACACACACACACACACACACACACACACACACACACACACACACACACACACACACACACACACACACACACACACACACTTTCTCCGTGGAGCCAGCAGTGTTCAGCTGAATGCTTTTATTTTATATGCACAAAATGCACATCATCATGTTGTCTGCTTTCATGGGGGAAACGCAGACAAGCAGCAGAACCCGGCTCTAACTCGAAGTCATGAAATGGGCGGCACCCAAAGGAGTTTTACTTCAGAGCAGGAAAATGAACCGTCAAAATAAGTCCTACTTTATTCATAAAATTTGTTCTTTAGTGTGTTAAAGGTAATATATTATCTTATACATGGATATAGTTTATTTTAAAATCCTTAGGAAAATCACCATAAAGGTCCTTTAATGTAGTGAATTGTAACTTTTTTTTCACAGAAAATAAAGTGAGCAAAAAAATGATATAATAGTCTGAAATATGATCATTTTAAGACTTATTATTTAAGACTTTATTTTCAGCATTTTTAGTGTATTTTGTTTTATTTTGTCTGTTTCTGGGTTTGTTGTGAGTTCAGTGGATTTCTGAATCGTGATGACTGCTTGCTAAGTGCCCACTGGTAATTAAGAGACTATCTTGGTGGTATTAATTTAATACTAATAGTCATCCAGCATCCAAAACAATATATCCAACCAGAAGGTGGAGTTCGACATGAATTATTGTGGAAACAGAAAATGCTCAGCGTTTAAACGCCTCCCAACACAGCGCTTTTTGACCCAGCTTGGCTTGCCATACCCCAGGCAGCATTCCGGCGCGGATGTTTTAGCAGCTCGGTCGGGCTGTGTTGTCCCTCCGTGATCCGCGCTGTTATCGCATTCGTGGCTTCTTACATACACAATAGCCGGGCTCAGCAAGAAACTTTGAGCCCTTAAGGACATCGAGTGACGAAACCTTGTAGCGTTATGCCTCAAAGAGGCAGCTAAAACCCTTCAGGATGTCTTTCTCGGTGCGGATGATCGGCAAAGTTGGGACGAGACTTCGGGGAAGTCTTCAGACTCTTCACTGCGGCTTCACCCGTCCTCATCTGGCGACATTTCTAGAACAAGTAAGCGGGTGTGGGGGATCTGTGTAACCTGCTGCCATTCTTAAGGGGTTTACAACCATGCAGAGCTAGTATGTAACTTCTCAAAAAAAGATGGAGGTTCCTTCTTTCTGTTGTCTTTTCTTCTTCGGTTTCCTGTTATGCTATGTCAGTGTTCTAAAACATGAGGTAGCCCGTCTTTTCTGGTTGTTCTTTCTCGTTGACAGAAGCTGGTTTACGAATATCTAAAGGAGAATGTTGACTACTTTTACTGTATCCCTCACATCTTTTCATTTCCGGTTCCAAGCTAACTTTTTTTGATGTTTACATCAGTAGCATCCTTAAAGCATTACCCTAACATTGCATTATCTTCACCAACTCCATGAAAATAATGTCTTTAGTGTTCTTGTAGCATTTTTCTTAGGATAGAGGGCAAATTAAGCGTAGAATTTTAATATCTGAGTAGCCAGGGCTGCACGATATGAGGAAAACTCGCGATATGCGATATTAAAGATTAATATCGCGATAACGGTATAATTTGCGGTATATAAACAAATAACAAAATAACCAAAAACATCATTCCCACTTCATTGCAACAGTTTAAAAATTATACTCCAAATGACCATCGTCGACATAGGAGACAAACATCTAACATAATAGGCGTCCATCCGATTGGTCAAATGCATTAAGAGATTTATTTTATTGGTTGAATGCTTCAGGCTGCCATAAGGTTGTATTAAGGTTGTATTTACGATTTATTGCGATTTTCGCTGTCTTTAATGCATATTTCAGAGCTGGATATTGCGATAAATTTGCGGTATATTGTGCAGGCGTATATCTGAGTATTTATTTCATCAGTTCGTTGTGAATCAGGAGTTGAGGCTAAATGCCTTTGGAAAAAGCTTGTAGGTGTGACGTAGAAGAAGCTTCTACGGCAAGCCATAAGCTCCCTGCTCCGCTCCATTCCGATGCATCCACTTTCAGACAAATACATGTGTGTCCTTGTTTTCCTTGGCATCTGAAAATGCTAGGTTTGGTTTGTGAGGGGCTGTGAGCTAGTGGGAGAGTGCAAACAGATGGATGATGGGAAAAGGGGTGGGCTTACTTCTCGCCAACGGTCCTGCCCACTAGGGTTGTGCCGATGGACGATACCATTGTCCATCGTGATGGGTGACTGACATCACTCACTGCTCATCAGTGAATTTCTGATGAGCTACTGCTGCTTTGCAGAAACTATGTTCTAACGAACTATACGTTTTTTTTTTTAAATTTTGGGGTAAAAACAGAAAATTCATAATTAAAAGACAACTGGGAACACTTAAAATAGACCAAAAGATGATTGGAGTGGGACTTTATGTCACACACAAAAAAAACTGTTCAGGCCTTTATCTAATGTGTTTCTTTACTTTCTTTAAGTTTCCCAATAATAACTGATGGAAAATTCATCATTTGTTACCTGCTGTCCTTCATCCACCAACATCACCCCCTTGTCCAAGAAGAATTGGTGCACTAATAAAGCATCCAGGATTTTAGTGCAGCAGGAAAACGCTGCAGGATGGGAAACCATCAGAGCTTCACCAAACGGTTGATAAAGTGGGAATCTGCACACGCCGTTAAACTCAGGGGTTGTTCAATTTGAACGTCCATCCTGCAAACCTGCAGTAGTCAAAGGTGCATTTATGCAGATAGAACGGCAGGGCCTCTCTGCCAAATGTGCTCTTATATTCTGCTTACTGAGTGAATATACTGACATGCAGTGTGTGGGATTGAAGGTCATGACTCACTCCACATCCCAGGATGACTAAAAAGGGGGGATTCTATTTTTAGATGGAATCCTATGGAAATCAAACTTTTTTATTTTATTTCTGATTTGATGTGGCATTCATGCTCACAGCCTGCATGCCAGATGGAGGTGATCAGACTCAGTGCTGTGTATGCAAGCTTGAAAATTCCATACAGCGGTAATCCTTTAACATCAGGAACCAGGAAAACCTATTTGCAAAGTAGCATCAGCAGCACAACCTGTATTTACATGACTGCTGCATTTTGCACAAAGGTTAGCAAGATGGACAGAAAATTCTGGGCGTTTCTAGAACCCTTTTTTAGATGTTTTTTTTTTTGGAGTAAATTATAATGCTATATTGCATTGCAAAGATAATTTACTTTATGAATAAAAAGAAGTCAAAAATTTGTATTCCACATCTTCAGCACAAATTTTGCCCAGCAGAAATGAATCAAAGTGTTTGGTTGTTTTGATGAACATTTTGATTAAGATACATGTTATAGGCATAGATATAGATTATTTTACACCTTAAATCCATATTGGAGCCACACTGCATGTGAACTGCATTATTTCTGTATTTGACTCTGCACAAATTGGCAGAATCCTGCCATTGAATCTGCTCAGGAAGTAACAAGGAAAAGAGCAGGAAGCAGCTTTTCAGATAAAATTGCATCACATTTTGCACACTAGTGGTAAAAATAAATTCTAAGCTGTAGATCTGCCCCACCTACAGTTGGCATGTTACCAGCTTCCTGTTAGCCACAACTTTTGTTTGTCTTTTTGGTCTGCGACCAAAGAAGTGGCTAAAAAATGTTGGCAGTACGAATGTAAAACAATCTTCACTAGCAATCAGAGGAAAACTGTATTCATCTATCACAGTGAAGTTGGACACACTTCAGTCAATTCATTGATTTTTATCTCCTGGCCGTTTTTTTAAAACGGTGCCGGTTCAGCTTCTGTTGTAGATCAGCAGCTTGTCGGTGTGTGTGTGTGTGTAAACACACATCTATGTTTATGAAGGGAAAAAAAACAATGAACAACAATAAATAAATTATTTAAGATATAGAAAAGTATATTTTCATAATAGTTCAATAAAAAGTAAACCTTATAGAAGAGTTTATGTGATAGTAATGACTTCATTAAGAGGACATTAGGTTCTATCAGCAAACTGTGGGGTGACAGTGGTGTGAATGCTTTTTTTTGTTCCTCTTTTTCTTTGTTTAACAGTTTTTGCCCCTAGTCATGGCCTGATCATGTGAGAAGAAGAGGAAAAGGTGATCCTCTAATATGAGCTTTCTTAGCCCTGTTATAGCTTTACGGGGGTTTCCGTCCCTTTATTGACTCAAAGGAGTACAGGCGTAAAGCTCTCCTGTTTTAGGGATGGAAACATAAGCTGTGTTTTCATGGACAAAAGTAATCGGAAAGAATGCCTGATCGGAAGAAAAATGTTTCATGTAAACGGAATAGTCTGCCCCAATCAGACTCATTCGGATCAAAATTTCTTTCCGATGGAGATAGGTGGGTTATGCCGATTGGACGCGGCTGCCGGTGGACGGAGCGAACCGTGTCTCTGAGCAGAGAAGTCGGACTTAATAAATTTTGTGTTTGAGGGGAGGGGAGGATGCTTTGTTACGTGTGGGAGACGTCGGACTGCCATCTGTCCCGCAGCTCTATGTGAACGAGCAGCCGAATTTAGGAGAACCATGTCTCCCGTCTCCCGGACCGCCAGCTCACTCGGCTGCTTTGGGGTATTGTGTGAGCTTTTCAAAGCAGAAATGCCGCTCAGTCCTTAGAAACTGTTCAAACAATCACGAGGATTTGTGTCCCGACAAAATAAAGGCTGATGTTATTCCCACATATTTACGTGCAGCCAGGATGCAGATTGCAGCATTTCCCGCATCCATTTATGTACATCCAGGCTAAATGTTGTTGTTAGCGGGTGTTAGCCTTCTCCTAACCGTTCTTCCGGCTTCATTCTGCCACAAAAAAGCACTGACCACACGGATTAAAAAAAGAAAAAGATGAGCGAACGGGCGCTTCATATTATTCATAATGATAATAATCATCTCGTTTATTAAGGAGCTGCTCAATATATGTATGTAGCCGCTCGGCTTGTTTACATAGGGACTCATTTCCTCTTCCGGTATTTTCAACACCACTGCGCATGCCCAAACGATTTATTCTGACCGAAAGTGTGAGCATGTGAATGTTTGTTTTTATCGGAAAGCGTTTTTCTGGGCCCATGTACACGGTTGAATTCTAATCCGACCATTGATCCGATCAAGATATTTTGGACATGGAACCGCGGCTATATTCTTCACGCAGAGCAGGAAGGATACTGTTTTTCTATTCGTCTTTTGTGCTTCCCTTCAGACACAAATAAAAACCTTCTGAGGGCACTTATCGCATTCATGAAACCCTAAAGACCCCCTTCGTTAAGAAAAACATGTTCTTGGGGGTTTTAACATGTTTTCAAGAGCAGAGAAAAAGAAATGTCACAGCCCCCCCCCCCCCCATTCCGATGCTTCCATTTGTAGACAATTAGATCCATGTAAGTCTTTGCTCCTCTGAGCTGGCATCTGACTCCAAACTGTATTGCTCCAGCGATGGATAGCTCCATCATTGCTCGCCACTTTTGTTGTTCTGTTAATGTTAGGTTGGAAGTGTGAGGGGCTGTGAGCTAGTGGGAGACAATGTAAACAAAGGGATGATGGGAAGTGGGAGCAGGCTTACTCGGCACTGACGCTTTTGCCCACAACTCAGAAGCACAACTAATGAGCTCCAACTGCTCTGCAGAAACTATGTCCTGGAAAACGACACAGGTTTTTAATTTTGGCTAAAAATGTCATAATCATAATTAAAAGACCACTTTTACAATAGATCAAAAGATGATCGCAAACTACAAGCGAATCTTCCAGCATACTGTATATCAATGAAGGTGTGCATTTAAAAAAAACAAAAACTTTAGCTATAAGGCATTTTTCTTTGCTGATTTACCTTAGGAATTGTTGTTACACCCCCCTTTTCCTTCCCCATTTAGCACCCTACCAGATTTGTTCATTTCTCCTTACTTTCCTAACTGCAGTGGGTCATTAAGTGGCCATAGGAAGATGTATGGCTCAGTGCAAATCATTTCATGGTGCGGTGCCCACCGTTCTCAATCACACCGGCGACAGGAAGCAATCTCTTTTCTTTTCGCATTCCTGGTTATTCACTGCAACCTCTGGCATGGACTGTGTAGAATTTCTTTTTGTCTGTAATCGTGTCAGGCGATGTGAATGAGGCTCAGCCACAAATGAGCGTCTCCTTCCCACACACTTGGCAATTTGAAGGCTCTGGCGTGAGTGGGAGGAGACTCCCTATAGGAGGCCGTGAGGCAACAGACTATTGCTCACTTGTGACAGGATTCATAATGGACTGACCCGCTGAAAGACTGCAGTGAACATAAGAGCTGCTTGTCACCGTGATCATCACTCAAGCAGAAGGCGTTGGTGGGAGACTGCAGTTTGTCCCCGAAACTGTAAAGCCTCCCCCCCCACTCTGTTCTGTTCCCATCAGCTTGGTATTAATAAGGAATGTTTCACTCACGGGATAATCGCACCATTGCCTCTAGATTTCTGCAGGAAACAACAACCGAAAGTAATGCTTTAATAATAGGTGGCAGATGTGCAGCCTTGTCGATCCCTGCTGCTTCAGGTTTGTGTGTTCGCCTGTTAGTTGTGTGTTTGTCATGTTTGGGCGTGTTCAAACAGAGCGATCTGGTCTGGCGTTACAGTCATGGGTGTGTATGCAAAGGAGTCATTCCAGGGAAACTCAAAGTTTGAGTCAAGAAAAAGTGCTTCAGTAATTCAGAAACAGTTGCCAAACTACCTCTACCTATTATTGAGCTCTTTGCAAACTGAGGAAAAAATGTTCAATATTTTGGCTCTGCTTCTTCAAAAACATTTCTATTTGAATCTCAGCCTTGACAAATGTCGGGTAAACAGCTGGTTTTATTCTACCAACAAATGTTTTTGCTAAAAAAACAACAGCAAAACTTTAATGAACAAACACAAAATCCTATTTTAATTCAGATTACTTTTCTCAAATGTCCATCAAAAGGCACAACACAAATCAGCAGTGATGGGAATGTTACTTTAAAAAAGTAATTGGTTGTAGTTACTCACCACTTGAGCCAAAAAGTATTGAGTAAAGTAACTATTTTTGTGTTAATGGATTAAAAACGTAGCTTTACAGGTTTTTGTTGATCAGTCTTCGCCAGTCTAAACATGAACTTGTGTATAACGATTTTGTTCACAACAAAAGTAAACATTTAAATAGCAAAGTGCCTTGAACTTCATAGTTTAGATTAAATAAATCAACTTTAAAATCTTAGAAAACTGATCAGGTAAACATTTGTAATTTTCTGGATGTTGATCAAATCTTTGTACCTGGGCATAGGGCTGGGCGATAAAACGATAATTATCGTTATTGTGATATTACCTTTTTTCGATAGTGAAATGAGTCTATTGCGATAAACTTTCTTTTAAATGAACACGGGAGAAACCCCCGGAAGACCCGCCCTCTTGTCCAATCAGAATTAAGTATCACAGGGCTAGACCAATCACTGAATAAACTTCGCCACGTCTAGTTAGAGTGAACGTTATTTACAAGCTAGGATGCAAGCTAGTATCTGCATGCGTTGCAAATCCTAACACTTGCAGAAAATGAATGTTCCGTCTGAAGAGAAGTTAACAAACTCGAGCCAAGCGGGCGCAGATGAAGGTTCAAGAGGCATTGTAGAACGGACCGGCCCGAAAAGTTCCACCGTGTGGACGTTTTTCGGTTATCTAAAGTCGGAAAGTCAAAGTAACGTCTACTGCAGTGCAAAATTGTGCCAAAGATACGTTCCTAATAAATGTGGAAATACCACCAACCTTTTTTCTCACTTAAAGCAGCACCACCCCCTCCAGCATGCTCAATGTCAGAATTCAAAAACAACGGTAAGACCTGCGCTGCAGCAGCAGTCTTTACATTCGGCATTTTCCAATGTTACGCCATACAACAAAAAAGTCTTCCTTGCCCGCAATCTGTAGGCTTTTGTTCATTTAGCAGAAATCACACTGATGGTGCCTATTTGTTGCCTCACAGAATAGGAGGCCATTTATGTTGATCTGTTGTTCTTTTTTGACTTGTCTTTGAAAGCTATTCGAAGTTGCACAAAGTATTTAAAAAGGAACATTTTTGTTTTAAGCTTTCTTTAATTTCTTGAAGAGCATTTTTAAGAAACTGAGGAGTTTCTTGGGAGTTTTTTTTAGTTTATTGCACTTTTTTTTATATTGACATAATTGTGTGTCAATTTTTTGTCTATTTTTCTGTTAAACTTGAAAGTTCAAACATCTGCATTTATTTGTGGTCTTTTAAAACTGTGTGCAATAAAGATTACTTTGAAAAATATAGTTATTTGATATCGTTTTTAATATCGTTATCGCACAATATGAAAAAAACAATATCGTGATATGAAAAATCCAATATCGCCCAGCCCTACCTGGACATAATGTTTACTCTAGAGCATTGACTGTATAAGAGAACTGGACTGAGTGAGCATGACGTCGCCCACAGGAAATGACTTGCTTCTGGTTCCAATGAAATAAAGTCAATTCAGTCCAAATCTTTCCTCAGTACGGCCATGTTGGAACCAGACAATGTCAGTAAGCAGTGATTTAGAGGAATCTGTCCTTCTGGATCCACATGTTTTTAACAAGAGTTAGCATTTATTAGGCCTGAACAATAAATCCCATATTATTGTTATCGCGATATCAAGCTGTCACAAAAGATGGCGAAGGTTGCAATAAATGGTTACCATAAATGTTTCCAAAATAATCTTATGGAAGTTTGAAGTATTTAACAAATCATTAATCCCTTTATGCATTTGACCAATCAGAAGGACGTCTTCACATTGTTGAATACTTTAAGTTTTGTTGACTCTTATTTGAATTAAACTGTTGCAGTGAAAAGGAAATGATGTTTTTGGTTGTTTTTGTTATTTGTTCATGTATCGCAAGTTATATCATCATTGCAATATTGATCACTAATATTGCATATTGCGAGTTTTCCTCATATCGTACAGCCCGAGCATTTATAATTGTCTGCTTCAGACAACAGTACTATTGGAACAGGACATTAGCTTTGGAAATATAACATATTTAGTAGTTTTGGGATAGGTGCCACGTTCTGGCCATCTGTTTTTCTGATCTGTGCACAGCTTACACTGTGCAGTCTGTGGCTGCTGCTTTACAATTTATGCAAAACAAATGTCTACATTTTACAGACACTTTCCCTTAAAAAACTGGTCAGAAAATTACATTTAACATACTTAATACCTGAATGCTGCTGGCTAAAAATTCTGCTCAGACGATGCATCTTAAAATGCAGTCTGGGCGTAATTTTCAGCAGCTGGCAGGATCTGAAGGACCAAATACTGCAGTTTTGAATCGGGTTAATAATATTAGTTAACATTCGTTTTCTAGATTTATAATTCTAATTATATTATAATTTTTCATATAATTTAACAACTTTTTAATCACTTTTCACACTATTCTTTGAACAGTGCAATTAAAACACTATTAAAATCATATCTACTCTGCAGTCTAATGTGCACACCGTGTCATTGTATCCTGTAAACATTTCTTTTTAATTGTTCATATTGCATCCAAAACAATGATGCTAGATAGAAAGCAATTTCTACATTTAAAACATTTGCTTTGATTCAAGAAAGAAGGACGTTTTTGGATCTTTGTGACTACCAAAATATGAAGCCAAAATTTTGTTCTAACAAATTGAGTCTGTTAATCAAAATTCCAAACTGCTTTTTGTATTGTAATAAGAATTTGTGTACTCCTATCTGGCACCTTCCACACCTTTACAAACCATGTTTCAAGCGTATTCCAGTCATAACTCCTTGAACTGCTATTGCTTGGTGTCAGATCTGCTATTTTCAATGGCACACATAAACCCTCCTTCACCTTATTCTAATGGAAAGCCTTTATCGATGTGAAAAATGCGCTGGAGTGGTTCATCTGTTTCCAAGCCATTGCTGCACAGCATGTGTCTGCAGCCAGTTCAAAATGTAAAAAATAGAAACACAATGACTGTGGAAGTGTGGATGGAATATAAAGGAGGGTCTCTGCCCGTTTAGCATACTGGCAGCATATTCTCTGTCTGTGGTTATCTATGAGTTGTCTCAGAGTTGCACTGTACTGTCAGGTCACGTCATGCGTTGGTGCTGCAGAGATTTATTGACAGTAACACTTTTTATATAAATAGCTTTTAAGAAATGTTTGTACTGTTCAGAATGCTTTTAACGCTTTTGAAAATTTTTTATTTTTATTTTTATTCAAAGTTCATTTTTTTGTAATTTTCTTTTCTTGATTATCAGACTAAATTTGTTTTGGGATGAAAATTTGGTAGTTGCATGGTGTGTAGTGATCGGCGCTCTTTCCTCGCAGCAGAAGGCCCCGGTTCAAATCCCAGCGGGGACCTCTCTGGGTGGAGTTTGGGTGTTCTCCTTGTGCAGGTTTGTGACCCTGTGACAGGCCGGCGACCTGTTCAGCGGGTACCCCACCTTCACCGGACATCCGTGTTGGCTCCAGCAGCCCTGTGACCCACAAAGGGTCACAGTAGAGTCCTAAGATGGATGGGAATTTGACAAATAAATCCATATACCATCGAACGATGTCGGATTGTAAATCCAATAGATATAAGTTTAAAAAACTAAAGTAAGGGAAAAAAGTAGATCACTTCAACCATGCTCAGGAAAAAAACCCAAAATTACAATTTTACATTAGAAAAGGTTCGTGTAAAATCTGAAGCTGAAGTTGGAGGATTTATTCTATTAACTTAGAAATGCATTTCAGGACCTGATGGCTTCTGTTTGACAAGTTACCTCCTTTATTTTTTATCACTGAGTTATTTCTAATCTATTTATGATTTTTTTGTACTCAGTCTAAGGTTGCATACGACAAAAACTGACCAACAGTCAGATAAAGTACCTAACAATTCAGTCACATAGCAAAACTCCCATATTCAGCTTTAATTACAAACTGGACGGGCTCCATCCACTGACACACTGAAGTGGAGAGCCCCCCCCCCCCAGCATCTGCAGCCTTTTCCTTATCCGTGCTCTGTGCATCGTCAGGAAAACGGGCAACTCTTGAGATTTTTTTAACACAGTTAAAAAAAAGAGAAAAGACACTGATGGGATAAAATAAGAAGTGATTGTAATATATGATCAGATAGAAGTCTGAAACCAGGTCTGGCGGTCTGTGAGCGTGGCCATCTTCAGGACGATCTATTCACTCCTAGGTGTCTGCTGACGCTGCAGTTTACTGTGGGAGGGGCCTGTTGGCACAGAGGGTAAGCTGTGTTATCTCTCTTTTCTTCCATTCATTGAGTCTGTATTTCTGTTCAGGTTCATCACAGACGTGCTCCCCTTGGAAGTCGCAGAGCTCTTCTCTTCAGCACACTAGCTCCCTCTAGTGGTAAAACTATGTTATTACTGAGAAACTGATATTTAGAAGAAGTAGGCCTTTTAAGGGCTAATGACAAAAAAGACAATTCTGTTTGCTTTTGTTGTAGACTTGTCTTTGGAGTATAAACATGGCCGTCTGGTGCTGGAGGTGCCACTGCCATCCAGACATGAGAAGTGTCTGTTCTTCCTCAGGCCCATGCTGATGAATGTGGGAGATCTGATCACGGATCTGCAGCGGGAGGACTCTGGGCTGACAGCTGCTGTTCTCTCCAAAGGTGTGGCACCAAGAATCTTGCAGTGCAGGCTGGAGGGGATAGCCAAGCCTGGGCTGGTTGGTCCGGTTTGATCAATCTGTGAGACAAATGCCTCCCTGTTTCTCTCAAGCAAAATATTTTACCCCTCAAAAAGGTTTTAGGAAAATTGTTAAATTGTTTTACTTTATAAAAATAAAAATGGCAACTTCTTTTTTTATTTCTAAGTAGAAATTTCTGCCTAAAATTGGATTTATATCATCTTTTTCTTAGACTAAATGTGCTTCAGGCAGCATTGCATCATGTTGTGTAAAGCTTTTGTTTGATGCGTTGGATCTTTAGAAAGTGTGTGATCTGGACATCTGAGGAGAAAGTCGACTGGTTTTAGATGAGAAAAAGAAAAGTAAAATGTTTTTGACGTTCAAGCTTTAGCTTGTGTACTGCTGCATTTGAGGAGAAATACTTGAGAAATTAGATCTGGAATTGAAGCTGCAGCACATCTAATGAAAAGCCATGTGACCTACATTCCCTCCAAGTCCAAGTGACTAGATAACTTTTTTTTTCATGGAACTATTTTAGAAAAAGATACAAGTTTGGCCTGTTGAGAACCAGTCTTTGACATGATTTCTATTTTACCGTAAATCTCTATGAAGTAAATTAACGCTCTATGAACTTCCTCCATCCTCACAGATGGGGAGCGTGTTGCTAACTCCACGCTAATAGAAGCCCTCCTGGGCAAAGACTTTCTCCTCGTCATTAATGATGTTTGCTACAACGTCTGCCCTCCTGAAAAAGGTAAAGCGCACTCCTCTGCCTCCAGATTCAATCGCTCCAGTTTCTGTCTTGATGAGCTAAGCTTTGAGGTGGAATGATCTCATCCCTTTGCTTTCCCTCATCCTCAGTGTTTGCCACCAGTGAGCATGCCACGGACATGGAGGACATGAAACACGTTGTGCACCTGCTGCACACCGCCCTTCACCTGCCTGAACACCACCTTCTGAGAGAGAGGCAGTTGCTGGAGAAACTGGATAACCTCAAACAGGAGTTAACACCTCTGGAGAAGGTAGGGGCATCAAAGTGCTGCTTTTTACATCCACACTCCTCACTTTTCCCTTCTTTTTTTTGTTCAGATGAAGGCACAGCTGTCCCAGACAGCTGAGTTCCACAGCTCCAGGGTTCTGTGGACCGGCATGGCGCTGCTGTCTGTTCAGGGCGGGGCCCTGGCTTGGCTCACCTGGTGGGTCTACTCGTGGGACGTCATGGAACCGGTCACTTACTTCATCACGTATGGGACCAGCATCGGAATTTTCGCCTACTATGTTCTGACCAAACAGGCAAGAGCAGATTCTCTTTTTCCCCCGTGGTTTATAAACGTCTTCATGTAAAGGACGACTTTCCATTTTCTCCTGACTCACTCATCAATGTTAGATCGGAAATTGTTTCAGATCTGATTCCTGTAAGTTTCACCCGAAAAGCACAATGAACAAACAGTTTACTATTTTTGATTTTTGCTTATGTAATTTAGTAACAAAAGGAGCCCCTTTAATCCTAATGTCACACTTTTGCTCTGTAATTATTATTGATCAGATATAAAGCTGTATTACTCCGGACATTTTTCCTTAGACATGAACTTTCTGACATCCTAACTAAATGAATTCTTTGTCTTTTGGCTGCTCCCTTCATGTGTCGCCACGGCGAATGCTCTGCATCCTCCTCGCTCACAACAACCACCCTCATGTCCTCCTCCCCTACATCCCTAAGCCTTCTCTTTGCTCTTCCTCTTGGCCTCCTTGTTGGAAGCTCCTATCTCAGGATCTTTTCATCAACATAATCACTGTCCCTCCTCTCAATGACTCCAAACCATCTCAATCTGCTTCCCTGTATTTATCTCCAAAACATCTGAAGCTATGTTCACACCGGCCTCGGCAACACGCCTTCAAGGAGCCACTTCCAATATAAAGTCTATGTAAATCTACATAAATCCACTTTTCAGGCTTCCACGTTCAAAACTCTCACGTTCACGCCTTGTTGCGTAAGTTTCCAGTTGAGGGCTTTACGTACAAAAGACGTGTCCATTGAACGTTAGTTGAAGGTTAACCAGGTCAGACTTTGACCAATCAGGGCTTTGGATTTGGTAGTGACTTATGGATGGCATCCTTTTACTTCACAGGGGAACCAATTGTTTAAAAATTGATCAAAAAAGAGAAATTAATAATTGCGGTTTGTTCCCTGCCGGAATTCTATGACATCAAGTCTTTCATGAATCGGAACAGAGCTGTAAAAGAAAAAGCCTGGAGCAAGATTCGTGAGATTTGCACCGCTTCGAAATTTCACACCAAGCCTCCTCCAACTGCGGCATGCTTTAGTTGAGTGTTTTTCAACCGAGATATTGTCAGGTGTGCCGTGAGAAATCCCCCCCCCCCCCCAAAAAAAAAAAGAAATTTCCCATTTAAAAACATTTCCCATCTTCAGGATATCAGCTCTGTGTTCATCCAAACAGGCCCTGATAAAACACTGAGGAGTTAGGAATATGAAAAAACATAAAAGACTTTTTTTCTTTGTCTTTATTTGATTCTATGAAAGACATTTTGATAAAAATGACGGTACCGCGATTTAGCCGCAGCTTTAGATGTTTTTGTAAAAGTCCCGCCCCTTTAACTGTCTCCACCAATCAGTCTTGGAGGCTTAATCACACGTCATCACTCCCACCTTGCCTCTGGTGGGAGGTTGGCGCCAGTGTTCGACAGCGGAGCCACCGTCAGTGTGTGAATGTGTGTGTGCATGGGTGTGTGCATGGATGAATGGGACTGTGACTGTAAAGCGCTTTGGGCCTTCGAAAGAGGGTAGAAAGCGCTATATAAGTATACGCCATTCACCATTTAACAAAAATACCAGCTAAAGCGTGTGGTGTCGGAAATACTGTCAAAATCCAGATCACTACTGTAGATAGTTTTTTAGTTGTTGGGGACAAGGAAGGGAATTCAGACGTAACCAGAGTCTCTAGACCAGCAACATGGCTGCTCTCTTCGGTCTTTATTGTTTCTGACAATCCTGTCAGACATGACACCTGAAACCTTTCTCCACTGCCTGCAGCATCCTTCAAACTAACATGCATATGTATTCCTGTGTGACTGGTTTGTTGATGTTGTTTTTTGTCAGCCTAAGGAAAGAATCACAACAAAAAGTCCTTTACTGGTCAAAAAGCTGCGGCTCCAGAAGTTTTTTCTCTGTCTTTCTAGAGGACACATGCCGCATGGGCCTTTTCGGCTTTATTGTGGAATTAGCTTTTACGTTGGATTAAAACAGTTATTATTTAGTCACCTAACAAGCTTGGAGGAGTCTGATTGGGAAAAAAGCTTATATTATATAAAGGCTACTGTAAATTAGTCATTAGATCAGCTTTGGAGGATAATTGTAGTTTTTCTTTTAAAGCAATGACTGTTTGATTCATTCCCACAGGATTATGTATATCCAGATGTCAAAGACAGACAGTTCCTGCATTACTTTTATAAGGGCGCCAGAAAGAGAAGATTCAACGTGGAAAGATACAATGAACTGAAGGAGGAACTAGCTGAGGTTAGTATGACATTTCTGTTTTTAGAGTGAATTACCAGTTCCTGAGCGAAAACACCCTTTTTGTTTCTCGTCTGTCAGGTAGAGGAGGATCTGAGGCGTCTGAGAAATCCAACCCAGCTTCAGCTGCCACTAGAACAGATCCAGCCAAGGCCATAAACCAAACCTGAGATCAATGTCAACACAGTCAAACAGACGCTTCCCTTTTTTTTCATAATAATCTGGAATTCAGAGGACCATGAGTCGTTTAGTGTTGTGATGATGCCAACAGATATAATAAAAAGGTGTTTTTTTCCCCAACATGTGTCAGTTTGTTGTTTCACATAGAACTTGAAGGGGAAATGAAAGTTGAACTGCAATCTTTGGCAGTTAAAAAAAAACTTGTAATGAAGCCCAATTTCTTTAGCCTCATCACCTTTCCACAAACGTGTGTGCTTGATTTAGGACTTTTGGTTTTTATGCTTGGCTCTTAACCATAACAAAAAATGAGGTGAGACAAAGACAATTTTAGCACGCACAGAGTTTTTAATAAGTTTAATAAGTTTCCCTTGTGCTATCCTAGGTACTTTGACACTGGGAGTTGGGTCATCTAGACCCACTAGACCAGGGTTCACCAACCTTTTTGAGACCGAGGGCTATTTCATGGGCACCAAGTGGTATGAAGGGCGTCACTAAAAACTTCCTAGCCCCCCCCCAAAAAAAAAAAAAAACAACACAATTTGAGGACTTCCTTTCGAGTGCCCTATTTTTATTTGCTCATTTTACACACAAAAACATGCATGAATTTTCTAGACTCGTATTACAGGGGGGGTCAAACTCAGTTGCAGAGGGAGCCTAAATTCAAAACAGACTTTAGGTTGCAGCCGAACAAGATACGTATTTATTGAACACACTAAAGCTAAACTTTTAAACCTTTAAAACTTTAACTTAATTTTACCTTTTTAAACATAAATGTAAATAAAAACAGACAGCAATATTAATCCTCACATTAATGGATTACTCAACCACCTCAACCTATTCTCAAAATCTTTACATTACATGAATCATAAGAATGTCCAGAAATTGTGTAATTTATTTGATCTATTTATACTTTTGTAATAGACCCTTACATTTATTGATTATTTTTCAAGTTATATTTGTTTACATATTTGGGTTTTCTTTGTCTACTTTTATCTCAGAATTGATATTGTTGTCATTGACAGACATGCCGTGGTTGTTTGTTGAATATTTGCTTCAATAAAAAAAAAAAAGATTTTTTTGGGGTGCATTCCCTGCGGGCGCCACAAGGGGTTGGTGACCCCTGCACTAGACAGTGCTCTGAACCTTTTTTCTTCAATGATTTGTGATCTTCACTGGTGTCCATGGATTACATGAAATCTTTCCACCTTTGTCATGGTAGGAAGAACATGTCAATGGTCATCTTGACCCCATAGGATAGCACAAGGGATATAGTAACAAAATAAAGCAAAAAGGTGAGGTGTTGCAGGGGTGTGTGAGTGTAAGCTTGTGGATGGAGTATAAAGCAAACCAAGGGCTCTTAACTCCAAGGGTGCATGATGACCGGAGAAGAGTTGTTGCAAAGACCTGAACCACGGCAGGAACACAAAGAGGGAGAAACAGAAGAGCCCTTAACCCTTGTGCTATCTTAGATGACCCCACCCTTACATTAACGTGTTCTCCCTACCTTGACAAAGGTGGATAAAGGTGGAGAGGATTTCATGTAATCCATGGACACCAGTGAAGATGACAAATCATTGAAGAAAAAAGGTTCAGAGCTCGGTCTAGTGGGTTTAGATGACCCAACTCCCAATGGTAAAGTACCTAGGATAGCACAAGAGGTAACCCTTGTGCTATCCTAGGCACTTTTAAATTGGGGGTGAGGTCAAGGTTAAAGTGCCTAGGATAGCACAACAGTTTTAATTGCAGTCTTATTTCCCAGCATCTGTGCAGGAGGGAATAAAAGGGCAGGCACCAAGAACACATCCACATGGCCCTGGGCTGCAACAGTGTTTAGATGTGTGTTATGCGCAAGAGATGCCCAAAGCGCTTTACAGTCAGCAACCTTTCACCAGGAGCAATGTGGGGTGGGTGGGGCCAGAACCAAAACTGCTTTATCCTGATCAGGGGACAGCTGTTCTAGTTCTGCACAACTGCCCTGCTTCATGTTTTCCTTATTTCTGTGTAGTTAGAGATTTTTCTTTTTGGTGTGGCTGTGTATGTGGACTAGGGCTGCACGATATGAGGAAAACTTGCGATATGCAATATTAGTGATCAATATTGCGATAACGATAAATTTGCGGTAAATAAACAAATAGAAAAATAAACAAAAACATCATTCCCATTTCATTGGAACAGTTTAAAAATTATACTCCAAATGACCCTCATCGACATGGGGGACAAACATCTACCATAACAGGCCTCCATCTGATTGGTCAACAATGGGAAGGCGTCCATCTGATTGGTCAAAGCATAAAGGGATTTATTTGATTCGTTAAATGCTTCAAGCTGCTAGAAGATTGTTTTAACACATTTTGGGTTTGCGATTTATTGCGATATTCGCCGTCTTTTGCGATATGCATATTGCAGAGCTGGATATTGCGATAACGATAAATTTGCGGTATATTGTGCAGCCCTAATGTGCACAATGTTCTAAAACATTGTTAGCCATCATTGTTTGCTTTTTAATTCTATTTTCTATATAGTAGTTCTGTGTTTCCAAGGAAAAACTTGTAAACCATTTCAAAACAAATAAAAGATGCACTCTGTCATTTGAAGAATTTTTTTTTATTTCTTTTCCCAATTAAACACACTGAGAAAAAAACAGATTAAAACGGTTACAGTTTTACCCAGAAAGCCACAACAGTAGAGCAACAGTTTTCAGTACAAGACAAATGTGCTGGATGTCAGACCCACGTCACAACATTGTGGAAAAGGAAAAAGAGAGCAAACACAGTCCTCCCTGAGATTTTTCTACAGTAGTTTGTTTTAACCAAGGCGGTGCAAAAATGCATTATTTAAAGTACCACAAACTGCTGCGACACAACAGCACAATCATGAATTCCCTTTTAAAGAAGTGACTTGGAATGGCAGTGGGTGTCTTTCTATGGGTGTGTGGTGCTGTAGTGAAATATTTTTCTCTAATGATTGCTCCTTTTAAAGATCCTTGACAACTAAGCTCACCTAAACATGGCTAAAGATATAAATGTCAAAACTACATGCCTGAAGTAAAAACTGAATGCTGCAGAGGTAGAGGAATTTAGCTGGATAATCAGCTACATCGGAGCCTTTTTTGAATCACTGTCAGCAACCAACACCTGAGCATAATAAAGAGGTGGACAGCAATGGTGATTTTGGTATTAATAAACTTAAATGAATGTTTTTATTGTTTTGATAAACTGACAAACTACATCATTGATGCATTTGCATGAAAAAGTACAAAACAGTGAAGGAGTTAGAAAAACAGGCATCGTCAGCTCCTTTAACCTGAATTCCAGCAGGGTCTATTGTATTGGACTGCATATTCTCCACACTATTGCTTACAAGAGAGGTGTGAACTGAAAAGTCTGTTTGCTGGTCTTCTCCACAGCATCAGGACTAAAAATGGGGCCATTTCTGTAGTGTTCTAGATCAGTGTTTTTCAACCTTTTTTGAGCCACAACACACTTTAACCTTGACAAAAATCCAGCGACACACCAGCATCCAAAAATGAAAAAAAAAAGAAAAACTCAGTATTGATCTACAGTCCCTCCACAATCTCACATGCGTTTTTGTGATAATTGTGGCAGAAAAAGCTGGAAGCTGCAGCTGTTTTTCTAAAAAAGTTAAGTTAAAAGATTTAAAAACTTTCTGATGTGTGTTTGTTGTGGTTTCAAGACGTCAAAGGACGACTTATTGTGCACTGAGACACCGTCAGTTTAACCCAATGCATCATGGGAGATGTAGTGCAAACGGCCGGCGAACACCAGACAGTCTCGTGTCACTGAGCTTCATGGTTTTGTTGATTTTTTTCCACTGTTTGATACCGGATCCTGCGAAAAGCTACACCGCTAAAGACGAGCTTTAGCTGGTATATTTGTTGGAACTGAGAGACTTTATGAGCAGAATCAGAACAAGGAAATGAAGACTTTAACCACTTCTGATTGGTCAGACTGATGACAGCTGGCGCTAAGGCTAAACACTAGTGTGGTTGAAAAACACTGCTCTAGATAACCTGTGGTTTCTCAAGATTTCATAGTCTGATTCAAAGTGTTCACAGTGATATTAAAGACCCACTCTGATGAAAATCTAATTTTGGTTGTTTTAATCATGTCCTTCAGGCATTTTCCTGACGATTGAACATTAACCCCAAAACTGTATTTCTTTATTCAAATCATTGTGAATCAGAAGCAGATGAAAAAAATGCAGTTTGTAAAATATCTAATTTGTGACAGAAAATATGATGGGGGAGCCAAAAACTCCCTGCTCCGAGCTCTCAGCTACGGGGAAGGGGGGGGCGGGGCTGCTACGCACCAACAATCACAACACGGAGGCAAATTTCTAATTAACTACTGCTGTTCTGCAGAAACTATGTCCTGAAAAAGAGGACAAAAGTTTTTGATTTTTGACTGAAAACAGCATAATAAAAAATTAAAAGAATTCTCGAGTATTTTCAAATAACTCAAAAGATGATCGGAATGGGTCTATATGGATGTAGAGTTAAAAAAAATGTTTTTAAATCAATTGATTTTCTAACCGTGACCTGATACTGTTACTTTTTCTTGAAGTACAGCTTCTTGGTTAACATGGAAGCAAAACAAGGAACCTGTTTTTTCCCAATAGCCTTTGGGTCCCTGCTCATCCCCACACTTCTCATCGCCACTTTTCTGTTGACCAGGGTGAGTAACTCCGTGAACTCCAGGGAATCTCCGTACTTTCTGAGGAGCTCACACAGATCCTGAATGTACCAGGAGCCGTTGATCGTCTCTCGATGGGAATAGAAACCTACAGAAACAAAACAAGGCCAATAAAAAAAGGCAGTGACTGTGAGTTGTGCAGCAATTTTTCTTTTGCTAATCATATGCTTTAGTCATTTTCTTTCCTGGTCTTATAGAGTCACTAAAAAACCCATAAATCTCTTAGAATGTTATTGCTCTTTTATGAGACTTAAAAAGTGATTTGGTTCAATAATAAACATTTCAAGTATTTTAAATAATGCTTCTTCTTTGTTTGGCCAAATAAACATGGACCAAGCAACCTTTCCCCCCAATTATTTTCCTCCATTATTACACAAAACTCAGTTTTTTATCATTACATGTAAAACTAACATGTACAGCAAGTTCCATTAAAGGCTGGGAAATGTGAAAGTTGAAGTATATTAATTACTTCTTCCAAAATGACATAAATTGCCTGAAATCCTTTAATATAGTGATCTTCTAAACCCGTTTTGTCCCTCTCAGGGTCACTGGGCTGCCAGAGTCAACACGGCCACTCGTGGCCTCAAATTTATTTGATAAAAGCCCAAAAAAATCTGACACATAACTCTTAACTGTAAATGTCTTAACTCACCTTCAGCTACAGAATAGCACATGATGAAATCAGCTCCAGCAGGAAGTGTGTTTACTGCACTGGCATCCACCACCACCTCATTAATCACCTGCTTGGCGTCAACAGCATCGGTGATGACCACTGGAGTGTCATGTTTGTCTCCACGACACGCCTACAGACAAACTTTGAATTATTAATTTCATATTTTCCCTAAAAATGGGACAGCCAGAAGTTTTTCCTAGCCGGCAGAAAACTGTTGGCTTGATTAAACAAAAAAACTAGCAGATTTTTGAGTGCACCCCCTAACATTTTAGACATCTGTATTGTTTAAATGTACCTGAAAGATGAAGATCTTGGGCTTGCCTACGAGGCTCGGGCAGTTGTCTCCTCTGAACGCGGCTGTGATGTCCTGGATGTTGATCATGCCGTCAAAGGTGTAAACGCAGTTGTTCTCGCCGTGGCTCAGGAAGACCAGCAGGAAGCAGTCGGCGTCAGAGTGATCCTCCTCAGAAGCTAGTGGGAAACGCATTAGTCAAACTTTGCTGAGTTTTACTGTCACATTAGCTCAAAGAGTAGAGGCACATGTCATCATTACCTTCATGAATTCTATCCAGGACTTCTGTCTGTTTTGCATCGTCATAACTCCGCACGTCAAAATTTAAATCCAGCAGTCTATATGATAAACCAAAAATGGGTTCAGGGGGAGCAAAATTGAGCAAAGAAACCAAAATGTTTTCTGCAAAAAGACAAAACACTTTCAGACATGTTCTTCTAGAAACCACAGTGGTGGAGTGAGAGAGGGATACCGTTTCTCCAAGTTGTCGCGGTCAGCATTTGTTCCATGCCTGTCATTCATCTCCAGACGCCAGTAAAATCGCTCCTGGTTGAAAATGAGGGCCAGGCCTCGCCGTTTGTGGTTCATCCTGTACTCCTCATTTGGATTCAAGCCGGCTATACATAATCTGTTATGAATCAAAAAAGAGAGGAAATCAAAAATCAGAAATATTGCAAATGTTCTCCATTGAAGAGTATATAGGAGAATAAAGAAATCTTTACTCTTTGAAAGAGTCAATCTCCTTCAGGTTCTCTGAAAAGACAACAACATTAACATGCAATAAATTATAGGATACTATGCAATTTGGATTAAAATTTTGGAAGAATACTCTCCTCTGTTACTTACAGAACCCTGGATATAAATAAATAAATAGTTCGCTCAAAGCAGCATTTTGGGCGCACAAATTAGTAGTGGGCATTGAAGGAAAAAAGTGGATCACGCTGTTGTCAAAGCTGTAGCCTGAGGGTTCTTTCTCTGGAGACGTCTTGGACAAGGCTTTGTCACAGTTTGATCACGTTAAAAATGACAACAATGGATTTGATTTATTTTGTGCCTTTCTAGGAGCTCAAAGCACTTACAAAGTGTCCATTTTCTTATTGATACTTGGTGATGATGAGCTACTTGTAGCCACAGCCAGACGGCAGGCAAATTCTGACTTGTGCACACAGAATGCTAGTTTGAGGAAACAATTAGATTTTTGTTTAAAGTCAGTCATTTTAGTTCCATCTTTGGAAAATGCATAGACACTCTTCAAACGGCTGAGACAGAGGAGAGCAATAGAGGCTTTTATTATGGCGATGAGCTGGGTTTTTCCCATTGAAGAGATGTATACGCCCACCGTAGATTTACTATTGATAAATTGTACTGAAAGTAGTTTTTGATAACACCCGGCAATAAATGAACAGCATTATAAAAACAGTGTCAAATACTCACCCATGATCTGCAGTTTCTGTTTTGCTGTCCTTTTTACACTTCCTGAAAAGAACAGAAAAAAGAAAGAAGTTCTGACTTTAACACGGCTTAACCACATTTAACTTGCCCTTTTTGTCATTTCAACTGACTAAAAGTAACTAAAAGTAAAAACTGACTAAATGTTGAAAGAAAAAAAAGCCCAAAAGGATTTTGTGAACACAACTTTATTGTTCATAGTATGTTCAGGCCAAAGTCAGTACCTCAAACTTACCTTTTAGTGCCTTAAACAAAGCAAAAAGCTGAATAAATTACAAAGTAATCATGCAAAACGTTACCTCCTCAAGTAGGTGGTTCACAGCGCTTCTTTTCACCTAAAGAGGGGATTGGGAGTAAACCTTGCTTTTAAAACAAGCTGCACCACCTCCATGATGACGCTGATTGGCTGATATGCTTGTTTTAGTACAGGGCAGACAACTGTCACGCACTGGCATGAAAACCCGCGCATTTAATTATGTTTGTATCCTCACGCCACACTTCTTTATCTCACGCTGAAATGCACAACGTCAAAAATTTCCTAATGTTTTTTTTAATGTACATATCTTGGCTGAAGAAACACAGTGGGATTTATAACTTAGGTATGCAGAGAAAATTGTGGTGATTAATCACAATAAATCAGTTTCTCGTGGGGTCAGTGCGTGAGTCCAACGTTCATCAAACTCAAGTTAAACAAAAAGAAGACACAATCTATTTCGATTTCCAGAAATGTATTTAGTATTTGTGGCAAAAGCTCTGCTCACTTTAGTAGCCTACTTTAGAAAAAAGAAGGAAAAGAAAGCAACTTAATTTCATTTTCCTAAATTGTTGTAGGTACGCAAATCCTGTTGTTTTTTGTATTTTTTTGTATTATTTATTTATTTAGTATTATAACGGCTCTGGCTACCGGAGCGAGCAGTGCACAAAACACCCACGTTTGAAGCTTTCGTCACGTGTGCTGCGCGTTATTGGCACTGGCTCCCAGAACGCGCTCACTGACAACGCGCAAAGGCTTTACGCACGGGGCGTGCACGTGATACATAAATGCCCGTGAGATGCCCTCACAAACCACGCACTGGTTGTATAATTGTATCATTTCTAACAGCCAGATTGCGCGCAAATAGCGCGCTCTTGTCCCCTAAATAGCACTTCCGGCGCAATGCAGGCTTGGGTGGGGGGTTCTGGTCTGTTCTTTTTGCTATCTTGTCTTTCTTGTAGCCCCTTTAGAAGTATGGCAGCAAAAGTCTTACTTTCTCTTTGTCTACCACTCACTTTTCAAATCATTTACTTTTTAATCTTTAATCATTTCATCATTTAATCTCTGCCAGTGTTGGTTAAATAGTCGTGGTTTTCCAGCATGAAAGTCTTCTAAAAACTCCCAGATCCAAAAGAAAAATACATACCGGTAAATACATTTTTTAAAAACCACCCAAAATATTAATCAGTGATTAATTCGCCATATTTAGAAATCACCCATTATTTATGACTTCCTGGTCTGACTAAAAGTACAACTTTGACACATTTTTAATTATGTTATATCTGTCATTTTTGCAGTCAGTCGGAGTAAAACATGAAGTAATGGACTGCTATTGAACTTTATAAGCAAAAACCGAAGTTTTTCTCAAATATTCAGAACAATAAAAAAACATTTAAAAATTAAAAACAAGAAAGGGAAAAAAACACGAAAAAGAAAAAAATAAGAATTATCGTCAAACGAATTAGCCTGTTATTAACAAAAGTGTAAATTATTATTATTATTTTTTACTTTTCATGAATTTAGATGAGATCAAGTGTAAGCAAATAGTTGTTTCTCAGTCATGGTTTTTAGATTAACCATTCTTGCTCTGCTACATTTTTTAACATGTTCTTGATCATCATAATTTCACATTTCCTCTGTAGTGCAAGTTATTCAAGTCATAAACTGACCAATCAGATGCCTCAATAAAAGTAGGAGGCGATGTACCAGGACTACAACCACATGTTTAAATAGTTCAGCAGATGGCCTGCATCCAGATGGAGTTGGGGGACTGCTGGGGGCGCGAGACAAGCCAGAGGCGACGTCCACGGCCATGTGTAGGAGCAGGAGCAGAGAGGAGCCAGAGGCTCGTAAGACCGTGACAGCCAATCAGAGAAGGCTCCCACTCCCTGTCATATAACAGGTATGGTTTCTTCCAGGACAAGAATCTTTTCGTCAAGCCAAGCAGTGTTGTTGTACCACAGAGATTGATTACCGGTAGTTAACTGACCCCAGGGTGAATATTTTCAGCAGATGCACATTGTTATACATTAAGGTTTAAGTTCACTATGTTGTGAACTTAAAATGTTCCAATTTAGTCTCACTTCACTTAATTTCTTTATTACACGTACATGGCCTATAGTAGACTTGCTATATTTATACTCAGGTATACTTAATAAAAACTTCAGTTGTACTATGTTTTGTTAAGGGATGGTAGTTTTTTGTTCTGTTATTTGAAGCTTATACTTCCTTTACAAGGACAAACAGAGCTTTTATGTTGGCATTTAAAAAATATACAAGTATTCTAAAAAAAATGTTTAAAAAAATGTACATGGTTAGGACACAATTAAAATTCCTGCTCAATCTTTAATATGTTTTAATCAACATGTGCACATTATGAATTAGGTAACTGCCAATTTCTTGGCTATGATTACCTAAATAATATGAATATTCCATATTTTCTGGCAAGAGGGTAATTTTATTGATGCAAAATAGTTGGTAAAAGACCAGGTAAAGACCTGGACACTTTTGTTTTCTTAGTTTAATGTTGTCCTATAATGCCCTATAACAAAAAAAATCCAAATTTTTAGCATTCCACTTCAAAACATTTACATAGACAGGGCATAAACCATCCACAAACTAACGTCATTGTACATTTCGTTTACAAACATATAACTATTAGAATTTTCCTCTCTATAAAAGAAGGTGAAGAGCACAACTTAGTGTCAGTAGGAGTTGTATCCCTGAGGTAAATCTACATATTTAGATAAAAAGCTTTATTCTTGGTCTTCTTTAATTAGTCTTCCTAGTGTGTCTGTGCCAGTCTCTGTAGTATCAAAGCTCCCGCTTCATCTCATACTGACACACACAAGAGGCCCGCTGGCTGTCCAGGTACGGCTTGCATCCCAAGTGCATGACGGCATCGAAAAGGAGCGTTACTGCAGACTCGCATGCTGTGGAGACAAATATGGAATGCAAGACGTGAGAAAACATGTCAAAAGGAAAATGTATGATTATGCTAGCAAGTTACCACAAGAAAATAATAAATGTAATCAACATTTCAACATGGTTCTGTAACTGAAAGCAGTTTGTTATTCATGAAATCTCAATCCTATTGCTTTACGGAAAAAAGCAATGTCTAAAACTGCCAGACCCAGCCGCATGAAAAATCTTAAAAAAGAAGAAAAGAAAAAATGCTTGGGTAGAACGTAGAACCCTAATATGTGTTATGTGTACGAGTTAAAATGCACTGTACATTTAGATTTAGATTTACCATTTGGATTTAACAAATGTATTTATTTTCATGTTAAAATGTACCAGAGTTGGGGGTAACGGATTACAAAGTAACAAATTACTGTAATCTCATTACTTCTGTCAATAATGGAGGAACATAATGAATTACAGTTGAAATTTTGGTAATTAATTACAATTACTGGACCATAGAAACCCTTGTTACTTTATTACTTAGGTTTTGTAGGCTCTGACATTTTCTCTCAGTTAAATGAAACAAAGCAGAGGTTAATTTAAAAAAAAAAAAGGTAGGAGTAACTGGGGCATTCACGCACGCATGTATGCTCCGGATTGGGATTGGTCAAAGAACAGACATGCCCTCATTGCTGCAGTCACATTGCTTTCCAAACTTGCTCAGAGATGAGACAAAACGAGATGCTGCAAGGAGTCCTCTCATCCCTGAGGAGCAGCGGGTGAGCAGCAGAACAGAGACCCGCCCTGAATGCTGATGAGTCGGTTGTGAAAGACACATCTCTATAGCTATATCTCTTTAGTGAGAAAACCATGAGCTGACTGCTTCCTGGGAGTCGTTTTTTTTCTGTATTTCATCTATTCTTACTTTATTTTTCTCTCCAAGCTGCACGGTAATCATGAGTTAGCGCTCGATGTGCTCCGCAGAGAGAGAGGTGGTGGGGTTGTTTGATAGACCCGCAGCTGTGCAGAACTGTGCACAAAAGGCAGACGTCCAATTCATTCTAATGGAAAACCTAAAGTCAGCAAAAATGAATATGAAGGTAATAAATCATTTGTTTTCAAAAGAGTTACTAAATTTCAGATTTGATGAATATGAATATAGGCATAACAGTTTATTTCCACATCTCACTTTTATCAGTGGCATAGACCACATGTGTTGTAACTTATTTTTGTGTAATTTTTCACATCGTTTTCTGAATTCTAATGTAGCCAGGTTATGTCGTGAACCAGGTTCATACTTTGCACTCGATCATTGCTTTAAAAATAAAGTTAAATGAAAGACAAGAGGATCTAGTTTGTGCTGTTTTTGCCTTTAGAATTTGTATTTGACAGGAAAAAATGTAAAATAACAAATAGTGAATTACTTTTTCAAATAGGTAATGAGTAAAGTTATTTAATTACAATGTTTGATCCAGTAACTAAGTTAAGTAATTAATTACATTTTAAAAGTAATCTATCCAGCCATTGCATTTGCCACTGTACTCGCACATAGACTGATTTTATTCCACTGGAAATCTGACAAAGCTCCGACGGTCTTCCAATGGTTAAAAGAGTTACAATACTTCCTACCTTTGGAAAATCTCAGATACAGGGTAAAATCAACGTGGCACCCTCTTATTGAATATGTGAAAACATTTACCTTTGAGGTTTGAGGACTTGGATGTGAGAAATGGAGACTGTTATCAATCATTACTTTTTCTTTTCTTTTCTTTTTATAGTGTTCCTTAATCTCTTTAAGAGCCTAGGGTGGATTGGGTGGGAGGAGAGTTTTGTTTTTCCTTTTTTTTTGCCTTTTTAGGTTTACTTTGTAGTTATATTCTGCTTTCTACCTGTTATTTGTTTATTTGTATCTGTTTATGCATCATTACATTTTTTCTGGTCCATATCTATAAATATGAGTCCAACAATACTGTAGGGCAATATTATGGATGATAAAGCTGACAAATAAAGTTTGGGGGTAAAAAATTAAACTACCCAACACTGCAATTTATATGTATGTATGTGTATATATATATCCTTTTTAAAAGGCATCAATCAGGACTATACCAAATGATATTACTTTTCACTGATAGGGGGCAGGTTAACCTTCTGAATACTGACAAACTCCAGCTGCTTTCTTGGCTTGCCAGACCTTTTTACCCCTCCTTTTTTTTTCATGTGTCCAATACTTATTCCCTGTGCCATTTCACTTTATTACACATAACTTCATTTATGGACGTAAATGTTTGGATTTCTTTCTATGTGTGCATTGCTTGGGTTAATGCCGACATCTGGTGAAAATTTCGTGTCAATAGCTCGATTAGAAATATGTTTTTTGAGAGAAATGTTGACGTGTTCAATACTTATTTTCCCCGCTGTATATATATATACAGTGATCCCTTGCTATATCACGGTTTACTTTTCACGGTTTCGCTACTTCACGGATTTGGATTGTGCATTGTGTTCTGCATTCTGATTGGCTAAAAAGTCACTCAGCGAGTAGGTCAAGAATGGGACCCTTTGATGAGCCGTTCATTACAGTTCTCCAACATAATCGATGGTGGCATGTCGGTGTATAAGGATCTTTAGCAAAGAAGAAAAAAGAGCGACAACAACTGCCTATCACTATGTTCCTCTCCCGAACAAACACACCTGCAGCTGCACCGCGGGCTTCAGAAGGAAAAAACGCTGCAGAGGATGCAGCGGCTCAGTATGAAGAGCAGTGAAAAAGAAGACCGGAGTCACTATCTGTCCCACTGTACTTTTTTATTTTTTTCATTATTTTAAATTTTCTTTTGTTTAATCCACTCGGGTCGCGGTGGGCGGGGCTAATCTCCGCAATTTAAAGCCTTCTGTTCTTATCGATGATTGAAATTATTATTTGACAGCACACTACAGAAGTTATTTGTTGAAAAAACGTTTCTAAAGTACTTTTTTTTGTTAAAAAACAATTGATTTAGCCTGTTAAATGGTTTGTTCTTTCTTTTCAATGTATAATAGTGTATTTGATTGTATAATAATTGTAAAAAAAATAAAGGTTTCTACTTCACGGGTTTTGCTTATCACGGGTTCTATTTGGAACGTAACCCCCGCGATAATCAAGGGATCACTGTATATATTATAGTGGCCGACGTGAAGATGTGGTAATCTGTTCTGTGTTGCTATCCTCAGTTAGCGTTAAATAATTCTGTTGGGGATCTGTGTTTACATCGCTGTTCAAGTCAGATGGATGACTGTGATTGGAGGAGTGTGGGTGGGGGCGGAGAAACAAGTGAACATTAGGAAGCGTCATTAGAGAATGAGAGTTTGAAATCACTGGAGACAGCGTCAGGGCAAGTTCTCCGTTTGTGCTGTATTTGCCGTGTTTTTGGCTGACAGCAACCAATTAAATTACATTAAAGGCTTTGCAATTGGAAACAGCTGTCTCCAACTTTTCATGACATTACAATATTTTTCACTTATCCTTAACTATTTACATTTATGTTTAGCATTTCAATAGGCATGCTTCTGACACAACACTTTTTTGTAATAATTCTGACAAAAGTGTATAAAAAAAGCCACAAATGTGAGATAGCTGGCTATTCTTATTTTACTTAGCTGAACTTTTACATTTGGCGCTCCATATAGCTGAAGTAGGTAAACCTGTGTAGAGGAAGGTTAAAAAAAAATGTGTACAGCTGCAGTACAAAGGCTATAACAAATAGCATTTAGTTCTCTCTTTGGAATCTAATGTTTTGGCTGTTTTGTTTTGCACAGTGGTGCAGTGGTTAGCGCTCTTGCCTCACAGCAAGAAGGCCCCCGGTCCAAGTCCCAGCTGGGGGACCTGGACCAAAAATAACGGCGTTGTTTTAGTTTTTTTACTCAGTTGGAAAAATGCCTCAACCACCATAGTAGCCTAATCACTTGGGGGCCAATGGATCTAAAAATAATAATTTTACTTAAAAAAAAGTTGGTCTATACAATTTTATACAGACTGAATATTTGACATCTGATACTGAAGCAATCCCAATAATAAACTCAAAAGGGGCTACAGAAAAAAAACCGAAACACTGTGCCTTAAATGTAAATGTCCAAATCATTAAAAATTTAACTAAATTAAACCTGCCAACATTTGTGAACATAAGAATTTAACATCCTTTCTCTCCTGAAACTTCACCCGTCCATCAATATCAGGATTCAAATCCTGTGCAGAAACACATTTACTGTCATTCAAGTGTCATTCAATGTCCACAAGTCTTTTCCTGGTTTCTGCTTGAATTTTGTGGCAACACCTGCATTCTTCTTGACTTTTAATGGGGCGCCATCAGTGACCAGACTGTCATCACATGACCAGTTTACTCCAGCATCATCAAGCACAGTAACTAGAGAGCAGCCTATGTCATCTGCTGTTGTTGTGTCCATCACCTCAAGAAACTCAGCTGTGATGGTCTCTTTAACATCTCTAATAAATATGTACAGCTTTATAGATCTGTGATGTTGGTGTTTTCATAAATAGCAACCGAAAATACAATAAATGACTGGATTCCTTCATTTGGCGTCCAAGTCTCCTCATGTTGTATCTGGAATCGTAATCCTTGACAGACTCATGTTGGCAAAGGTCGACTGCTTTTTGGGGAACAAGTTCACCTCGGAAAAGGGTTTGGATGTTTGCACCAATGTGTTTACAATAAAGTAGCTGTCACTGCTCCATCACTGCAGTGAATGCAGACAGTTGATTTTTAGTCCAGCTAATAGTTGGTAAATCTTCTCTCTTCTCAACTCCAAATGGTGAAACCTTTCTTTATGATGAGTCTCATAGTGGTGCGGAATGTTGTATTCTTTGAACCCTGCGACCTGCTGATGACATACCAAGCATGCAGGTTTTGCATTCAGCTTTGTGGGAAAAAAAGTCCTTTCCTGGAAAGCTCTTCACTCCACTTCCCTTTTTGACAACATTTTGGTCATTAGGGTGTCACTACTGATTATCCTTATAGCAAGATAACAGTGGTAAGGCTCATAGGGAACCAAAGTGCATCTTACCCAGACGCAGAGCTGTTATGTTTCACTTTTAGCAGGTGCAAATATATGCCGTTTCACCTGTTTTGCTTTTCCTTTGCTCCTCCTAGTGGCGGAATTGAGCATTTCGGTTATTTCTATAAAAAAATCATAACTCGCCGCAGGAATGGACTAGAAACTTGCTTTCTTTTTTAAACATCCTTATGATTTTTACTCTTTGTGTGTGGGCTGGACCTAACCATCTGGCAGGCCGGATACGGCCCGTGGGCCGTATGTTTGACACCCCTGATCTAAATTGTCCATAGGTGTGAGTGTGAATGGGTGTGTGATTGTGGCCCTGCGACAGACTGGCGATTTGTCCAGGGTATCCCCTGCCTTAGCCCACAAGTGGCCGGGATAGGCACAGGCAGCCCTGTGACCCAGAAACGGATAAAACGGCAGAAGATGAATGAATGAATGAATGAATGAATGAATGAATGAATGAATGAATGAATGAATGAATGAATGAATGAATGAATGAATGAGTGAATGAATGCTTTGACTACATTTATATTTGGAATGGCGTTTCTATTTCAAAATTTCTGGGAAGAGATACATTTCAGATGAGAGATAGTTACATAATGATTGGAGCAATCACATAAACTAAGAATGTAGGCAATATATGTATGCAAAATTTATTTTAAAAATTACATTTTTTTATTGTTTGAAGACAACCCTAAGCTCTACCAAGAGCTGAGTAATATGGCGGTTGAATTACAGGGCGGTCATATTGCAGAGGTAGAGCGGTCGACCTCTGATCAGAAGGTCGCAGGTTCAGTATCCTACCTGCCTGCCCGTAAGTCAAAGTGTAGAGCAAGACACTGACCCCCACATTGCTCCTGGTGGTTCTAGGTTGGTGCCAGTGTTTGGCTGCCGAGCTGCTATCAGTGAGGAAACGTGTGAATGGGACTGTGACTGTAACACAATTTGAGGCTTCTAAGAAGGTAGCAAAGCGCTAAATCAGTATATGCCATTTACCATTTAAAAACGATAAAAGATATGATTTAAAAAAATATAAAAGAAATCTGGCCAAAGGAGACTTTGGACGAATTATAATAAAGTAAAAAGCACATTCTTATGGCTTAACACAATACAATTGATAATAAAGCTAACTACTTTTTATTTTTAAAATCAACCTAAAATAAAGTTTATTACACATTTACAATGATAAAGACTTTGAACTAGTTTTTAAAAGTGTCCGCAGTTGTCTTTTAATTATCATTATGCAGTTTATGCTAAAAATCATAAAACCTGTGTCATTTTCTAGGACGTAGCTTCTATTCTGCAGAGAGGCAGGGGTTCTCTTGAAACTTCTCCTCCAAGTTGTGGGCAGGATTGTTAGTATGTCCCCACTTCCCATCATCCCTTTGTTCAGAAGCTCTCCCACTTGCTAACAGCACTTTACAACCCCAACTTAATTTTAGCGGTGAAACAAAAAGGGCAAGCAATTTTGGAGCTGTCCAGCCGAACAGTTTTGAGCCAGATATCAGCACAGACTAGGAAAACAAAGACGTACACGGATCTAGCTGTAAGTGGGTGCATGTGGGTCGCTGATTGTAGCTTCTACATCACAGCTACAAGCTTTCTCCAACAGCATTTTTTCATCTGCTCCCGATTCACAACCATTTGAATAAAGAAATACTCTGAAATGTAATACAATTTGAAGCTTAATATTTTAAAAATCCCACTAGAACATGTTAAAAAAAATATTGTTTTCATTGGAGTACGTCTTTAAACACTGTCTCACTCTCTTACCTTGGACAGACTTGGCTAACCCCAGAGTCCTCTGTACATTTCTGCAGATGGTCTCCAGACACTCCTGAAACTGCTCATCACAGTCATGCTTCTCACGACCACAGGTGTCATAGCAGCGATCATGTTGGTTACAACACTTGGTCATGGATGGGATACCTATATCAAACTGGAAATAACAACACCATTACTCCTTTTTTCTTCATTTCCTGTTCAAATGCACTATTGTCTTTAGAAACAAAAAAAAAATATTCAAGAAACTGTGCAGAAGATTATCTAAAACTAAGCCATGCTACCTGAAATCCAAAGAGCGGGGATCCACATCCATTGGGTGGTGAAGGTTTGTACCCAGGACGAGCTATAGGTTTGTAACCTGTAAGAAGGGAGCAAAAGTTTCTTGTTTTTACACAGTTGAGATGATCAAACACAGAAGATTTCGGAGCTAATGTGTCTCTTAGTGGCAGATTGCAGATCTTTCTGTTTGATTCATCTCAACAACGTTGACAAGTTATAAATAGGTATAAATATGAAGTATTGCATAGCCCTTGAGCTATCCTAGGCACTTTAACAGTGGGAGTTGGGTCATCTAGACCCACTAGACAGTGTGTTGAACCTTTTTTCTTCAATGATTTGTGATCTTTACTGGTGTCCATGAAATATTTCCACCTTTGTCATGGTGGGAATAACACGCCAATTGTCATCTTGACCCCATAGGATAGCACAAGGGGTAAAAAAAGGCAAATATTGTGACGAAAATCCCACCATCACTGCATTTGTAATGACACAGCCCGTCATCCCCGCCAAACAAGTCAAGAGCTGCGTTCAAGTACGTGTCGATTTTGTGAATTCCGTTACGAATAGTTTTGAGTGTCATTCTCCAGTCTGGGGTCTCGGGCTCCTGTTTGCAGGCTGAAACAAACGCGAAACGTCCACACAACAACAAGCTAAACAGGAGCAGCCAAGCGGAGTTGGGAGACGTCATAGTCCGTGTGCTGCCTCCCACAGACAGCAGCGTTTCCAGACGCATAGTAAGTCTCAGATCTTAATCTTCAGGTCCGGGATCCAGATCAGAACGTCCCCAGAACCGGAATGTCAATTATTCCTCAGTGTGCTGTTTCGGCAACATCTTAAACTTAAGCGGTAGCTGTTTTCATTTTACTTCCAACTCATCTGTCAAACCTATGGTGTCACTTCCGGGTTTGGGGTGTTCACGTGATCACCAATAAACAACGTACGACTTTATTTGCTGTACATAAACACGAAAACATAACTACTATAATTTAGCTTAAAAAAACTATTTTAAAGGTTACTGCAGGCAACACTAAATTAACACTAAAAATTTATGGCTGATTTAATTCCTACCTTTGACATTAAAATTTAAAAGTTTTTAAATGAAATCTGTGGTTGTTGTTATTTCTAAACATGTTCTTAGTGCTTTTTCCTTTGATGAAGGACATGTTAATAAACTTAAGATATATCTTCATTCGAATCTTTCTGAATCAGGGGCAAATGAAAAAATGCAGTTGGAAGCAGTGACGTAGGCCACAGCCTCCGGATTTGCTCCATTCCGAGGCATCTTTTAACATACCAACTTCTCTGTCCCTTTAAAATAAGGACAATGGCAGATTAATGGAGCCCTGAGACAAAACTTTGCATTTTATTTATTTCATAATTAGTGTTCTTTTACCTCTCTCTCTCTTCTACATCTTCTAAAGCTGTTTTTGTCCCTTTTGGGGTCCTGGGGCTATTGGAGCCTATCCTGGCCCCTTGCGGGCCAAGGCAGGGGACAGGTCGCCAGTCTGACACAGGGCCACAGTCACACACCCATGCACACTCACATTCACACCACATAGTAAGGTCCCCCATAGGTGATTCTGATTCAGGTATTAATAATACCCAGGTTATTAAATCTGTTTCGGTTTTAAATTAAAAAAGGTCTTACAACAGCATGACAACTGGAATTGAATGAGCTTCATGTTTTGAAGTTTTATAATTTACCTCCTGTTCCCAAATCTACATGTCCATGCATGTGTCCGCATTATCAGTAAAAGTGAAACCATTCCATAATGACTAAAGTCTTCTGGAACGCCTTCCATTAGATGTTTGTTGACCTGTCTTAGTACTACATGCCTAGAACCAATCCAACGCACAGTATAAGAAAAAAAAATCTCTTGGATGGAAAAATGTAAAATGTAACTTTATAAAATGATTGAAAATTTTCAACAACAAAAAAACCCCCACAGCATATACATTTATGTATGGATGGATTTGTATACGAGTAAAATGACAATCTTATCCAATCTATGGAATCAATTTTATTTCAATATTTAGGCAAGCGCTGAAGAAAAAGTTAATTCTTCTATATTTATTTAAATAACATTTTAATTAAACATTCAAAAAGAAAATGTACAGCCAGGTATGGATAACAGCTTCAGTGTCTGCTCGTGGTTAGAACAGCTCGCTTTAAAATTTGCAAAACTAAATATGTGGAGAGAATAAAAGTCACAATCAAAGATTCACTTATCTTCAAATATTGAAGTGGAAAAAAAATGAAACAAACTTTTATTCTTCCTTCTACATACAGGAGGTGGATTTGATAAGCATTCTTTGCAAAAAGCTGTTGCACTTAGTTGTTTTTCTGACAGTATATTGCTTGTACAGAATGCCACTTTAGTGCTTACGACTAAAAACACATGCCTTTACAATCAAGGTTCTCTTCTGCCATGTTCCCAGGAGAAAGACAAAGTTAATAAAAAGTATAATAGAAAATAAATCTGGAAGTGTCACCAGTGAGTAGATTATTTCAAGGTGATGCAATGTCTACAGCCAGGCTGGAGTTAGGAAGAAGTCGGCAAGAGAGGGGCTTTTTCAACTGTGAAGCTGAGTTAATAATTTAAATTTTTGCTCTTCTTTAGAAAAAAAAAAGAAATATAACATCAACATCTAGTCATATACAGCATATATACATATCCCAAAACTGTCATCTCATCCACCTCTGAAGAGGTTATTTAGTCTGTCCACCTCTTTGCAGTTGTCCATAGACATGAGTTCTGCCTTCTTCCGCATTCGGTCATCCCTGTATACTTTAGCAGCATATAGCAGTTCCGTTTCTGAAAGTGACGAGAGAAACAAATGTCAGAAAAGTTAAAAGCAAACCAAAGTAGAATAGTAGAATAGTGGGCTTCAGTTGCTCACTTGTCTGCCTCTCCTTCCAGCAGTTATTTCTAACATTTGTGACATAGTCCTCCTCCACATTTTTCTCAATTTGCTGCAAAGCTGAGCCTTTATACTCAGACTTGAAATCTCTGGTGACGTAGTAGTCGACGCGAAGATTTTCTGTCTGCCTTTTTACAGTTTGACCTGTAGACCTGGAAAAGAGGGCACAGGGTTACTGGCTTTGAGGAGTTGCGTGCAAATATGTAGCAGAAAAATTGCACTAGTCCAGTTTGCACTCAGTGAGCAACAATGTTTATCAAAAACAAAAAAAAACAGTATTAACACATTATTAATTTACAATTTTTTGTTTTAAAAACAAACAAACTCCATAACTCAATTGTTAACTTTCTATCAAGTAGGCCTGCACAATATACCGCAAATATCCAGCTCTGCAATATACATATCGCAAAAGTTGGCGAATATCGCAATAAATCGCAAACCCAAAATGTGTTAAAACAATCTTCTAGCAGCTTGAAGCATTTAACGAATCAAATAAATCCCTTTATGCTTTGACCAATCAGATGGACGCCTTCCCATTGTTGACCAATCAGATGGAGGCCTATTATGTTAGATGTTTGTCCCCCATGTCGATGAGGGTCATTTGGAGTATAATTTTTAAACTGTTGCAATGAAATGGGAATGATGTTTTTGTTTATTTTTCTATTTGTTTATTCACCGCAAATTTAGCGTTATCGCAATATTGATCACTAATATCGCATATTGCAAGTTTTCCTCATATCGTGCAGCCCTACTATCAAGTAATGTTAAATCAGTCAGATTGTCAACAGAAAAATGATGATGAAGCCTATATTTCAGAATTACAAAACAAAAGGAGGTATGAGTGCAAAAAATGAAAAGATGTCATTAAAACCTAAAGCCTTGATTGAGGAACTGGCGTTGGGTACATTCCAGTTCACGGTGGACTCTTTTATATTTTTTAGCAAGTGAATGCCTAATCTTTAAGACTAATTTTGAAATAAAAAGTGTGGCATGATGCAAGCGAATGCTGGGGCCCAGAACGCAACACAAAAGAATTTTACTGCAACAGCTACCCCACAGCAACATTCTTTCAAAACAAAATCAAGATGCTGCAAAGTTAAGATTTGAAACTGATAGAAAAACTTCGTTGACGGAAAAAAATGAGGGTACAAATACTGCAAAGACGATAATAATAAAAGGCATTCTTACAGTTAGATGTAGAACCTTTTGAATTCATCGGTTTTTTGATGATAGATGTTACCTTAGCATTCACCAAGTTTTTGCCAACAGATAAGTTGCGTGCTTCATTAAATGCTCGTGTGCACTTACGTCCTGGAATAGAGACTGTAGGGTGGAGGAGATACCATCATCTGGCTCAGTATTGACACTAAAATGAGGACGACAATGGGCATGAGCTGGATAAACATCGAAAAACCACCCTGCAGACAAACACACAAAAGTGTCAACAGACAAGAAATGTTTACATTCGTTATACTGTTTGCATGAATCAAATTGTGTATTTTACGTTATATTAATATAGTACTTTGGGGGCAAAACAATGCATCACAGAGTGATTCCAAAGAGCCCATCCAAAAAAAGGAAAGAATATTTACACAGAGGGTCAAAAAAATAAAAAAATAAATCAATGTTTATTTACACAATTTGCTACCAAATATATTATTTTCAAAAATATGAAAACACAATTTTACAAGTGTATTTACTTACGTCTCCTCTTTCCTCGGTTCTTTCTTGGCGGTAATCTGTCTGTTGGCTGTAACTTGTTCTGCCGTTGGTGAACGTTTGTGGACTTGCTGTTGAACACATGGAAGCCCAGGTCAGAAACAAACATGGAGCACACCGTCCCAAATGACTGGCAACTGCTCCCAGCTGTTCTTAATAAATGTGATGGACCAGGAGTAAATTGTCGTCGTAACCATATTGGGTAAAAATAAAAGAAATATAATCTGACTGCTCACTTACAGGGCGGAAATCCACCTCCAAAGAACATGTTGAAGAGGTCTTCAGGTGTGATGTCTGCCTCGAAGCCTCTGTGGAAGTCAAAGCCACCTCTGTGCGAGTGGCTCGGGCTGCTCGGCTCCTCCCCTCCCGTCAGGTCATACTGCCGCCTTTTCTCCGGATTGCTAAGAACTGCGTAAGCGTTGCCAATCTCTGGAGAAACAAAAGGAAAAAGGTTGGCAAAAAATGATCTCTTATTGAAATGCAACAACGTTGAAAGATTCCGTTTGAACATTGTAGTTGGTATTAATGTGTTGAATTGTCCCGACAACAGCTGTAAAACTGAAGCTAAAACTACAGCGTTGCCCAGATGTATTGTTTGGAAGATGAAAAAAAAAAAGAGAGAACCCAAAAACCTAGTTAAAAAATAAATAAAGACATCTTAACTGATGTTTTCTGATAATACCAGAAAACCCTACAAAAATGTCAGTTAAGTTATTTTATATAGAAAGGCACAAGTCCAAACTAGCTTAGTTTGTCAACATTTGAGCTTAACGGGAAGGTTGGTTGACGGATCATGGCTGAACCGCGCCACGGTGCAGCACACACGTTTGTCACGGATTATAGTTTGTCTGTTCTTAAGTACGTTACATATGTTTCTTAAATATATTTGGTTTTAGGGCCTTTCAAAAAATGAAGTGTAAACTTTTATCTTGTTATTTCGACCCTTTTTTTGGGTCTGATAAATGATCCAAAGCGTGACTCTAAAACCATGACACGATCCAAACTTTGTGAGCCGTTTGTGATCTGCTTCACCCCTAGTGCAGACATTAGAATCATTTTATTGACATGGTCTAATAGTTACAAAGACAATGTTGGTTTTTTTCATTAATGTGTTTTGAATGTGACTGAAGGAGTTACTTTTAAAGGCCTCTGTTGCTCCGGGTGCGTGGTTCTTGTCCGGATGGAACTTCAGCGCCAGTTTCCTGTAAGCTTTCTTAAGATCATCGTCTCCAGCTTCTTTGTTAACGCCGAGCACTTCGTAATAGTCCTTGCACCGTTTTATTCTAAATGACAGGAAAAAAAACAACAATCTAGACATGAGGAAATAAACTGCACACTGACATTGGCTAACATTTTTTACTTTGTCTGCTTTTGTAAGATAATAACGATAATCATTTCTGACCATCAAGGTTTTGTCAGAATAAAACTTAGATGAAATACGACAGTTGGTGTCAGCATCACGACTGTCCTTGTGATTCCGTGATTTCATTTTGGACAATGTAGTTCTCTCCATTTCTATCCTGCATGGTCTGAATCGCCGCATAAGGTGTTTTCCTATTATCTAGCTCACATGGCCAGATGTCTCTCACCGCCTCCTCGTGGGACTCAAAGATGGAGATGTTCCCATAGTAACAGCTGTGTGCACACAACACTACAGAGACTACGGTGTCCTCTTTTAGTTGCAGACAAAAAAAATGTAATACACTTTAATGAAAACTATTCTCACAAATGACACTTATAAATATAGTGGGACTATAAATTTATAAAAGCTAATAAGAGCAAATCTAAACTCTCACCTTTGTACACCTTCTACTTGGTCTTTCGTGAAACCTTTCGTCGCCTCGGTTCTTTCAGACTCTTGACCCCCTCTCCCTGGCTGGGAAGAGTTTGTTTCCGACTGTTCTGCCGGTTTCCGCCGATACGCACCGTTTCCTGCTGAGCTCCCATTCTTTGTTAATGCTTCCAAAAGAGCTGAGGGGCAGGGAACAAGAAGGCGTCATCTCAGGTCAAATGAGGAGACACACACTGGTTTACCTTTGGTCAGAGAGTCACGTATAAAAACAGATCAAATATGAGCACAAATCTGAATAAACATCCTAACTTAATAACACTGTTTTCAATACAGCAGCATCCACAAATGCAAGTCTTTTAGCCCACTTTTCTGTTCTCTTTTAGACGGCTTTCAGCACAAATATTTAGACAAGCAAATATCAAATCCAAATAAATCTATTAGAATAAGCAGTTTAAATAAAAACTTTAGGGATTTACCCAATTATTCCAAAAACTTAATTACTACAAGAATAAAAGTATGTAATGTAAAGGAATATAAAAAATATCTAAAGTTGTTTGAAGTTCTTTTAAAATCATGCAATCGAATGTTTTGAACAAGTACATTTTAAGCAAACAGTATGACAATAAGCGCTTTGCTCCACAAACATCCTATGTGGCCAAACAAAAGGGCCACATCAGAGCATGGCTTTTCTTGAACTGTACTGTGACATTTGGGTCTCCATCCGTTCTGAAGCAACACATGTGCTGCATTGTGGGGGAAATGATCTGTGACAAAATATTTAAGATGACTGACTGTGTACTAATTCCCTCCAAGCCAAGTCTCAATTTCAAGTTCTTAGCTGTCTGAAAGAAATCAGAGAAACATGGGTGCAACAGTATCAGGATTTTTGACAAACCTATAGAAAATAAACCTAAAAGAAATGCCACTAGTTTAGAACAGAAGTTAAAGAGTCTAAATGCTTTTACGTTGAGATAGTTTTCATTTTTACCTTGGACTATAAAGAGGGCCGGCCTAAATTCAGCCAAGTTCAGAATGAACACTGCACACCATTCGCCATATCCCTTTAGGGATCGCCACAGCCAATCAGCTTTAACAGATCTGAACATTTGCTTTTGGCAGAGAGTTTTACGCCGTACGGCAACCCTATATTTAATTTTGTTCAGAGTTCAGAGTGAAAACAAATGTTGGAAATATGTTCATCATTAAGCTACCTTTTAACCTCAAACGAAATGCTACATTTTTTTCACGATTATGAGTATATTTCTTCGTATATTGTCTGTTCTGTCCTGGTGGAGCCAAACCAGTAAAAAAACAAAAACAAAAAAATATGAGAGTCTACAAATTCGGGGTAACTGCATTTAAGATTTTACATTTAAATCCATTTTAATACCACTGCAACTTAAAATTGAGACCATGGGAATGACCAAAGGGCTGCGTGGTGGCGTAGTGGTTTGCACTCTTGCCTCATACCGAAAAGGCCCTGGTTCAAATCCCGGAGTTCGCATGTTCTCCCTGTGCATCCATGGGTTCTCTCTGGGCATTCTGGTTTCCTCAGACAGTCCAAAGGCTTCAGAGTTTAATTAGGGATTCTATATCTTCCCTAAGGAGTGTGTGCGTGTAAGTCTCTCCATGGCTCTGTAATAGACTGGCAAACCATGCAGGGTGTATCCAAGCTTCGCCCAACAGTGGCTGGGATAGGCTCCAGCAACCCAGACAAACCAAAGTGGGTTTGGAGGATGGATGGATAGATGGATGGATGGATGGATGGATGGATGGAGTGATTACCAAAGAAATGCACATTTTCAAACACATACTTTTATAGGTAATGCAAGATGTAAACAAAATAAGAAACTACTAAGTACACCTTCCACATCCATAATGAATAATATTTCAACAATATTTCTGTGCTGAATAATTAGGTGTTAAACATAATCAAATGAACAATAAACAAACGCCAAATTTAAAGCATTTTTTGCACAAAAAAGTTGACATAAATGTGTTTACATCTGGCTTTAACTACAGGTTTTTAAGCATTTCTCATCCCCGTTGAATTTCTCTACTTTCATTAACTTGTGCAGGAAGCTTAAAGTAAAGATAGTATGTTTATCCATTTTTGAATCAGTCTTTCAGGAGTATGTAAGTGTATCACAGTGTAATAAAATACATTTAGTGGCAGTCTATTGAGCCTCTCTTTATCTGTATTAAGCCCTGAGATCACTCGTGCCCCATTGTGCTACTAGATCCCCCCAAACTCAATCCATTTTCGCAGGTCTGACAGATCGGCCAGTGCTTCTCTGGTCTAGCTTATTCTTCAAGACTCTTACCTGGACAATCGCCTCATTAAAGGATTGAGAGTTGCTTGTATGGCCTGGATAATGTGGCCA
>CM074504.1:25664682-25687570 GCA_037389245.1 Oryzias sinensis
AACAAAAACTGAAACGTTGCAGATGGATTACACATCAACATATAAGTTACTGGCTTTAATTATAACAGTTACAGTGTACCTATTTATAAGTCACCAACAAAATATAGTATACAACAAGTCTTAATCTTCTAATAGATTTCCTTCAGTCTAAAACACAGTATATTGTTATTGAAACTTGACCTTATTATAAATGAAATGAAGGACAGAGGGGTGATAGTATGAGTAATGCTTTAGTTACAGTTTAAACTGCACACAGTAAACAGAACAGATCTTCTGTCTCGTTCCGCCCTCATTTGTCATTTTCCTGCCACAACGGCTTAAGCTGGTGTGCGTGATGGAGGGAGTTTGGCTTCAAATGAGCCCATGGTGTTGAGCGCCGCATGAATGCGGAAGTGTAGCCTCGACTCCATACTGTAGTTTTTGTAGTTCATCCTGCAAATAAGACAGCCTGTTAGTTATTTGTGGAAGATGAATTATTAAGGAACCTTATAAAAGTTTTATTTTCATGTGATTTTAGAAAATAAAAAGAGATTATTTTATCTTTGAAAGCTTGTCCACCAACAGCTTTCTCATTGGTCCGCCCTGTGATTATATTCTATAGTGTGCAAATCTAAGAGTCAGTTATTGATTTTTCCCTTTTGAAATTCTCATTATAGACATAATAAAAATCCTGTTTTTTGTGTTTTCAACTTGTTCTTGTGGCATTTCTCTTACGATGGATGATATTAAACTTAAAATTGCATTCATAAGTTTGTCTTTGTTCAGATTGTAGTGAATAAGTAGCAGATGCGATAATGCCGTTGGAAAAAGCTTGTGGCAGTCAAGTTACTATGGTCACAAGATCCCTGCTCCGCTACATTCTGATGTAGCAACTTGTGGCCGAAGAGACCCATGTCCGTCTTTTGTTCATCCAAGCTGGTATCTGGTTTAAAGAAAACTGTACAAATGGATATCTCCAACATTGCTTGTCATTTTTGTTGCACTGGTAATGTTAAGTTAGGGGTGTGAGGGGCTGTAAGAGAGGGTGTAAACAGATTAATGCCAGGAAGTAGTGCCAGGCTTACTCGACACCAACTGTCCCACTCACAACTAAAGATTTCTAATGAACTCCTTCGGTTAAGTTCTCCTTCGTCTTCAGAAACTATGCCCTGAAAAACACAGTCTTTTAATTTGGGCTAAAACGGAAAAAATTAAAATTGAAAAAGACCACTGGGAAAGCTGTCAGAATAGATCAAAAGATGATTGGAAGTGGGACTTTGGTGTGACGTCGTAAGTCAGACCAGTATAGTTTTTGGGCTGGTCTGAATGAAGACTTTACATGATTTCAATCTCTTTTTTGCATAAAAGCTGCAGATGGAAAAAACCTCTACCCTGGGTGCTGACGCAGTGTTCCATTGCAGATGCTTCATGGTTTTTTACTGATTTAGTTTGGTCAGGAAAACGTCATTCATTTCTTTGAAAATTTAAAGGAGCATATTGGGAAACTGATTTATCTGACCATAATACATTTGTGATGAACAAACCTCACTGTGTGCTGCACAACAGCTGATACACTGAGACAAAGTATTATTCAAGTTCAAATGTCTTCAGAAATGGATTGCAGCACAGAAACACAGCATATGATTACCCTAGGAAATTAAATTTTGAAAAAAACAAAAAAAAAATTAATACATCTAGATTTAACAGTTTGAAACTAACTGTATAACTCAAGTTCAATTTGACCCAGCCAACAATACCACATTTAAATGAGAATTCTTCCTATCTTTAAAAACACTTACTTCACTCGTTCCATAACTGCGATGGCCTTATTGACGTCTCCTGTCTGCTTATGCAGAAGGCCTAACTCATACATGGTAAAAGGTACCAGGTAGTTGTCATACTTGATATCCTTTTCACTGCAAAAGGGACAATGGGAAAACCACTTCAAAACACATAATTCAGTTAGAATTAATTATGAACAAAATCATTGCAATAGGCCTAACAGTTGACAGTTTATTCCTTCTTTACCTACTGACCATTCTTGCTTGTAGTGACAGATGACCTCACCTGGAAATGACGTGGTTGAAGCAGGCCTCAGCCCGGTCCAAGAGGCCCAGCTCTCTGAGGCACAGACCCTTTAGGAGCTGGATAACACACTGATCATCCAAGTGATATTCAGAGGAAGCTGCAGAGGCAAGATAACTCTCTGTTACATATTTGTATCAGAGAAATATTGTGTTTATTTCTTTGAAGTTTTAATATTTTACCCAAATTGGTTTGAAGCTGCTTCTCAGCTTTCTCTAAGGTGCTCAAGATGCTTTCAGTCAAGTCAGGTCTTTTACCCACTACTGTGAAGCCATTCCACACATACATCATTTCCTGTGTGAGGACATTTTTTTACTAAGACTTTTTTTTAAAGTTATGCGGTTAATGAAAGGACAAACTTGTTCCTACCAAAGCTGGAACCACCAGTTTCACAGGGCTGGGGGACGAGTATCTCTCGGCCTTCTTTGCAGCAAACTTCTCAGTTGGAATGGATTTGCCAGCAATTCTTAATCGGAGACCCTCCACTTGCCTACATAAAAAAGAATTCAAGTCATTTTATAATGCATGACTTAAGAAAATTTGTATTCATTGTCAAATAGGTTGCAGACCTGAACAGAGTCTCTACATTTTCTCCCAGTTTAGACACTTCTTCCTGAGGGAGCATGCTCAGGATGGCGGCTTTATGGTACACATAAATGGCCTACAAGAAAGAAGCAATTACAAAAGTTTTCAAATTTATGACCAAAATAAACCCACTTGAGACTAAAATGAAGCAAATTACCTGAGACCACTTGTTCTCTTTGGAAAGCAGATTTGCGTATCGATAAGCTTCTTTCCAGTTTTGTTCAAACGAATACGTCCACATCAGCTCCCAGTAGCAAAGATGGTGAATCTGGCGCCACTCTTCCTGTGCTGCGATACAAGCCAGGAACTTCTCTTGAGCCTGCTCGGAAGTCCAAAGTCACTGAATGACACGCCTTTAATCAAAATATCGTAAGATATTAAATGATAACTTACAAATGTGAAGTTCCCTTTGAGCACTGCGATTCTTGCAGTAAAAAAAAGCATTAGGGCTCCCTTAGGATAAAAAAAAATGAATTCTTTATTGACTAATACTGATTTAGCAAGGTGAAAATACAATATGATTATTTACAGCACCACTCACATTGGGAAACCTCTCAGCATAAGGTTTTAGCAAAGATTCACACTCTGCAAGGTTTCCATCTCCAGTACCTGAGGAGATTAATTCAGAACAATTCAAAAAAATATGTAAGTAAACAGCTGTAATTGTGTGTTTTTTTTACACAAAATAAAAAGGGGGAATACATATGGACAACAGATTGACTACAGTGAATGAACTGAAGCACTGGGACACCTCATTGGGTTCAATGAAAAAAAAATCTTTGAAGGATAACCAAATGTTAAACAAAAAATGACTTGTCCTGCAGTTAAAGTTCAGCTTTATCTCACATGGCACTGGTATGATAAATCCAGTTAAAACAAACTCATGCAAACTCAGACTGGACTGTAGCTTTTTCACTGACGTGGTGGATTTCCCAAACTGTTGCCACCACACTTCAAATTTGGAAAATGTTTCTAGAAAACTGTCAAACCCAGACACATTTTCCTGCTAAACAAAAAAGACAAACAGAGGTAACTACCTGACCACAAAAAACTATTTTTTATGCTCCTGCTTTCCAATTGCTGTGCTTACATGACTGTAAGTTTATATGTTGTATTCTTTACTCCTTTATTCCATGAAATTTAAAACTTTGTATACTTTTGAAACTCTTTTCCATATTGAAATTGATGCAGTTTGCTCACCAAGAATCACTGTTATGTACAGATGAAACATCAGCATGGTCATGGTGCTGAGGATGGAGCGCAGGTTGTTGCTAGATGCCCCTGCTCTTAATTCTGCCAAACCCAGCTCCTGTAGAATAATCATTAAACATTTTAACTGTAGCAATTTTGTTCAAATATTTCTTCATTCTAATGATACTCATGTACATCACATGTACATTAGTTGACAAAAGCTTTGCCTAAATGAATAAAAAATGTGTCACAGCGCCCACCCTGTTTCCAGAAAAGCCAAGGAACTCCATCAGTCGGAGGACCCTGGCTGGAAAAAGAGATAGCATCTGACAACAGACAGAAAACATTCAGTTTGTTAGAACATAAAAAGAAGAACATATGCACAAAATTCTAAATAGGTAATAAATAAATACGTTCAGAAAAGTGTTTTTGTTTTGAGAAACTCCAAGTAACTCAGGTTTAGTTTCAAAATATTATGGCAGGCCGTCCAAGAAATTAAATATACAACCTTTATAATTAACAGTAAGTGTAGATAACTGTAACTTTAAGGATGTTTTTCAATGATCATTTAACTCCTGCAAAGGTCAGTGTGTCTTACAATTTGGGGCAATGGGGTTAATGTTCTTACAAGATTAAATGATCCAATTCCCATGCTGACGCCACCCCGGAAATGAACATGAGTTCTTTTCTGCTTTTCTTCATCAGTCAGCACATTTTCCATGTCCTGGCAATACCTAATTTGGAGACATAACGTCTTCAGCAATCCCACAAACAATCCACGTCCAAAATTTTTCAATATTTTCTAATGTCATATGGTCTGCAGAGCCACTTACTTGAAAATCTGATAACTGTTTCGCATTCCCATCCCTCCTTTAATGAAGCCGATTATGCTCTCATCCAGAAAAGTAAGTGCTGCTTTTTGCATCAAAACTTCTGCACAGCATATTTCTGCATGCATCTCCTCTGGGGGGAAAAAGGCATGACTTTAACAGCACAGACATAAGACATCTACCTTCTCTGATGCACATAATAAACCAGGCACCAGGACAATAGTCTGTTTTAGTAACTCAAATCTTTTTGAATGGTTCCTTGTTGTGTTCTGATGTGACCACTAGATGTCAATGTGAGACAAATAGCAAGAGCAGAAAAAGAACCTGTGCTGTCCTCATGTGACTGTTTGCAAAGACTTTAAAATAAAATTCCTGTGTAAAAATACGCCATCTGATTCTTATAACCTCCCAACATAACATTCCCACATATTTGTTCTAAGGACTATTATTGTCAAAAATTAACATGTTTGCTCACCTTCTGTCAAGGTTTCATTTTGCTGTCCATACCAAAAATTGGCTAGGCTCTCCATTAGTCCAGTTTTCTTTCGAAATCTAAAATTAGGAATAAATCCATGATTCATTGGCTCTCAAAATAAACAATACTAAACTTCAACTGAAATTTAATTTAATTTACCTTAAAAACACAACAGTAAACACAACATTAAAGCAAAAGTAGCACTTTGTTCTAAGTATCCAGCCTTACCTCTGGCAGACATGCAGGGCATCCTTGAGTGATGTCATAGCAGCATCCATGTCCTTTGGGTCAAAGGTCATGGCTGCCTGCATGAGCAGAATGCTGCTGTAGCCAACTGCATGGTACATACTAGTATTCTTTCTAAAAAACACACAGCGCAAATTCAGCAGTGAATATAGATTTGTGGACTACACAGTGGAGATACTTTTGAATTTAACACATGTTTTCTGCAAACTGTTATAGCTACAACCAACTTCTCAGAATAGCAAGAATAAAAAAGACTTATCAGGTAATAGGGCAGCCTAGAGGGGGTGGGGGTGGGGGGTAAAGGAGAACAATTATTTCAAAGTGTGCATTAAGTGATAGTTGAGGCCACTTTGTTCTACTTTGAATTGAGAATTGGTTTGAAAGAATTGGTTGTTATCTCTTCAAGGCCCTTACTGTGTTATCTTTTCATGTTGCTTCCTGTGCTTCATGTTCTTAGAAGGGTCATCATGGGAGTGACGCAAAATGTGCAATGGGTCAGAGTTGAATAGTTTTTGCTCAGGCAAAGTCAATTTCTATTCGAAATCACTACCTCACTATTTAGGGTAAATGTATGGTGTGTCCAAAATGCTGTAAAAAAAAAGAAAAAAGCTGCACAAAAACTGAAAAGCGCTAAAGAAAAAAAATAAAGTTAATAAAGTTTTAATCTATCTATTTTCTGTATTTTTCGTGTTAATGCACTTAAAACGGCATCCCCCCACTATAGCAATCGAGTCTACAAGAAAATAAAGGTGCAAGTTAATTTTTTAGGCCAGTGTTAATTATCCAAAGTTTTTGGTTCCTGGCAGCTAATAGTTTTTCTTATTTTATAAACCATTTCACCTACATAGGTTGATTTTATGTATTGTTATATAAAACCAATAAATGCATTTTGCAAGTAATCTTATTGCAGCTTCATTTTGAAAATGAAAAAGCATTTCTGTTAATCCATTTTAATTGTCAAATTAGACATTTCTAAATGAATTTTCCTACATATTTACCAGCGAACTTTTTGAAAATGAAACGTCAAATACCATTTTAATTTTAATTTTAATTAAGTGACAGATTAAGCTGTGATGAGGAAGAAAATGAAAAAGCATTTTGGTGGATTGCTTTTTCATTTTAATTTTAAGTCAAAAAAATGAAACTTCATTTTGAAAATGAAAAAGGATTTCTGGTTTTGGCTTTTGTCTTTAATTATGCTACACAATCGCTTCAAAAGTGGACATGCGCACTGTCACCTCCATCACCTAACAGCTGTTGAACCTGAACTGCAATGACGTTTCTGACCGTGGAAGGCAGATCTTCCTTTGGCGTTCACTTCCCTGTTCAGACCCTCCAGCCTCCATTATTTAGGAGTAGGCCTGCACAATATACCGCAAATTTATCGTTATCACAATATCCAGCTCTGCAATATGCATACCGCAAAAGACGGCGAATATCGCAATAAATCGCAAACCCAAAATGTGTTAAAACAATCTTCTAGCAGCTTGAAGCATTTAACGAATCAAATAAATCCCTTTATGCTTTGACCAATCAGATGGACGCCTTCCCATTGTTGACCAATCAGATGGAGGCCTGTTATGGTAGATGTTTGTCCCGCATGTCGACGAGGGTCATTTGGAGTATAAATTTTAAACTGTTCCAATGAAATGGGAATGATGTTTTTGTTTATTTATTTGTTTTTTTTTACCGCAAATTTATCGTTATCGCAATATTGATCACTAATATCGCATATCGCAAGTTTTCCTCATATCGTGCAGCCCTATTTAGGAGGAAACCTTTTTTTATTGCTGCTCTCCATTACTGAGCTACACAAACTGAACACGTGCTCACACACACACACACACACTCTTGCGCTGCACGATCTGCCCCCCCCTTCCTACAGGCGCGCGAGTGCAGACACCAGTGAGAGTCTCGGCTGAATACCGTGAGTAACATGAGTTTCGCCTCGGTGCAAAAATACATTTGGGGGAAAAAATAAACAAACACACACAAAAAAAACCGAAACGGTACAAGAATGAACTGAACCAAAAGTGCCGTACTGAAACGGTTCGGTCCAGCTACGTGTACCGACCGTTAAACCCCCTACTAAATAAGTTGTCATTGGGGAAGGCCTGCATGGCTTTGCTTTTCAAATTTACATCTAGAACCTTAAAGATAGTTTGGAAAAATAGCTGTCAAAATGTCCAGCGCAAATCTAAACTGCACACTTTTTTAGAATGCTCTCTTTTTCACACCGATGTTTCCTTGATAAAACCTGAATTACACAATAAACACACAGCAGCTACATCCAAATGTAGTATATGCATTGCAATCAGGACAAAAACAATTAAAACCAGAGGGATTTAGGAGAACCAGAGACTCACCGAGGTTTCAAAGCAGCAAGTGAATCAGCAAACCTGTTGTTCAGAAAGTGATAGAGGGAAACCGTGCACTCCTCCAGTGCAGTTTCCAGGTCGATTTGTGCTGATCTGTGTTAAAAACGAGACAAACTGTTGTTAATCATGAATGACAAAAGCATACTACTGTATACTGTATGGGTATGCATAGTTTTTGAAAAATACAGGTGCTTTCCTATGACACATGCTGAAGAACTTGAAAACAATGTTCGAGGCTTCTTTGCAGCTTTTCTGATTTCCAGTTTTCCTGCTGAATCCATTAGGTTCTCTGTAATTCAGAGTTTGTTGATCAATGCATTAAATTTTACTCACGTTTCATCTTCAAAAACGTCCACCTGAAAAAAATTTCAGAAAATATTAGACAAGACATGCATCATGTAGCCTATGTGATTGTTGAAGTCTGCCAGAGATGCTGCAGAAATGTGTCACAAAGATTAATTTAAAAAAAGACATCACATAACTTTTAATACTTTTTTGCAAAGTATATTTTCTTCTGCAACCAGCCCTGATCTTTTTCTTGGCTGCACGAAGGAAGAGGAAGGGTTAAGGTTAGGATTACGGTTCCAGTTAGGGTTAAACCTCCAAATGGTTTCTGAGCGCGGCTGTTTCTGCAGCTCACCGCTCCTCCAGGGGATGGATCAAATGAAGAGAGCACATTTCACTCACCTTAGGTGCGTAACAGATAAAGAGGCTTTAATTTTAGTTTTAATTTGAAGCCAACAATGAAATGCAACCTTGAAAGTACTTCAAATCCATGCAGGCAGTGCAGCAATGTGCATCTTCGCTGCACATATTATGTGTGGCCAACATGGATTTCCATCATTTATTCTGTTAGGTTCAGTTTTACTTGATGTAATAGAAAAAGTCTCCAGTTTTCGCCAATACTTGTTTTGATATTAAACTTGAAAGAAAAATTTTCTCAATAAGTAGGTCAATAAGTTTAATTTTTGGTCCCTGACACTCAAAATAAGACATTTTTCAAGCCAAACTTACAACATGCAAATTCAACAGATAATTAAGGAAGCATAAAGCCTTCAATTAAACTAAGAAAGGTTAAAAAATGCTAACAAAAACATTAGATGATGAAAAAAACATTTTAAAATATTGCAGACTTTTAGATGGTTTGCAAGCAAGTTTGATCCAAATACTTTTAAAATGAAGCCTCCAAGTGCAGAAAAGAATAATGGAATTATAAAAACAATAAAATAAACAACAGATGATTAATAATTGTTCCCAAGGCAATTAAAAACAAATAACTGAGGAAAAAAAAGCGTTATACTCACTTCTTGAAAGGAATCTTCTTTCTTCTCCATTTATTTAGCCTTGGTGTCTAAACACACTAAGACCCTCCAAAAAAGTGTACAAAGAGGCTAAACCACTACAAGATCCCTTTAAATAAGCTGTCTAAGTCAAACATTGAAGTAGCAGTAGAAAAATATAAGTTGGGAGTGGCTTATAACTGAAGGAGGTGTCCCCTCTGGGTCATCATAACCATCTTTCGCCTGCTTTGTCTTCCTGCTCTATCACTGCTGATTAGCTGGTCTAGACAATGCAGCTTTTGACTGACTGAACACACAATATTCAGCTGGAGCACAAATGGAAATCAAATAGGGAGCTCTAAAAGGCAAGGTGGGACAGTCCTGACGAACAATTCCTTTAACTGTGTGTGAAAGTTTTATAGTACTTTTCCCATACACAATTTTAATTTGAGCAGGACAAACACAAAATTCTAAAAAATCTTAATAAAAAGGCTTTTTTTCTACATAGAACATTGATTTTGGAAATACTTCTGGCATCTGCAGGTATATGAGGATAAAGGCAGTGAACCATAAATATTGGTTCCTCAAACAGCATGGGTGTTATGACATTTATGTGCACATGCAGGCATGTGATGTTTCCTCCCAAGCAATTATTTCTGCTGGTTTTACTAGTTATTCTGCCACAGACTCCTTCAATTAAAGTTTTTTTTTTTTATCTTTGTGGCCAAATTTACCATAAGAGCATCTACCCGCATTTGTCCTGACTTGTGTGACGTCTGTGTACGCTTCATTTAGTCTGTCTGTAGGCAGAAACTTTTCATGGAGCACACACCGTAGGTCCCCAGTTTGGGGAAAAAAAAAACAGGTAAACAAATAAATAAGTTTAAATTAGAACCAACTCACCCTTTTGCCCTCCCCAGTCCCCTCCATTGACACATACACCCCATGACCTCACACACAGTGAATATTGGCGCGAATAGATGACTAATTCTAAAAGAAACTTATGACAGATGCAAAACAGCTGGACTTTTTTGCCACTTCAGCCACCTTTTTTGTTAGCTCTTAAGAAAGTAAAGTAGAACACCAGCTAGAAGCAGTAAGTATTTGCTGGAAAAAAATGTAGAAAGAATGCAACTGCCAGAGTTAGATATTAATTTTGTTTTAAAACTGAAAAGTGAAGACAGTTCGGAGAAAACAATTCTATGATTCTTACAGTAATTTCACTGATATTTCTTCACACTCAACATGTTTTTTTTTATTTCAGCTCAACTCACTCAAGTTTGATTAGGAAAATCTCTTGAATTGAAATTATTTTCCCTTGTTTTATTATAACAACCTTTATTCCCAGAATTTCTACAGTAATCTTTTTGACATAGCAGATTCGTTTTGATCTCATTGGACTTTTATTCGTAGGTGGTGTTTTTGCATCAGGAGGCAATTACGCAGGATAAGTGCGTATATGCCCAAAAGCCAGAGTGAAGCTGACATCAAATCTTAACCACAACTGAAAGCAGCTCTTGGAATCATGAATGTGAGACAGATTTCCACCCACATTCTGTGAAAAAAGGAACATCTCAAAATCCTAACTTTCTTGACTCATTACAGGCTGGTCCAAAAATACGATTGCTTGGATAAGAAGCTGTACCCTATGCTCACACACAAACACAAAGTCCTCACACAGAAGTGTGCCGTCTGCCATCTCTTTATTGCCAGGTTTGGAAAAACCCATCCATGCATCCATTCATCCATCTATGTGCGAGAGGTTGAGAGATACCGTCTAGATATAGTTGGGTTCACTTCCACACATAGTTTGGGCTCTGAAACTCAGTCCTTAGAGAGGGGTTGGACTCTCTACCAGTCTGGAGTTGCTCATGGGGAGAGGCGGCGGGCTGGTGTGGACTTACTTGTGATCTCAGCTGCCAAGTGTTGGAATTCATCCCGGTACACGAGAGGGTCATGTCCCTCCGCCTCCGGGTGGGGGACAGGTCTCTGACTGTAAATTCAGCTTACGGGCCGAACAGCAGTTTGGAGTTTGTAAAAATGTTTTGTAAAAACACACTTATGTTTTTAAACTAAAAAATTACATCCGTTTGACTTATCTAGATGGTTCTCCATCAGCTGTTCTCAACAATACTTTCAATTTAAGATATTGAATTAGTATCCTTTTTGTTTCAGTAGTTGTTAAACAGCTGTTAAACAGCAGCAAAACATTCATTCAGGTTATGTTAGATTTAAATCCTGTTAAATTTCCTGTTTTTAAAAACTGCCAACATCTTTGGTTTTCTAATGTATAAATACACTAAAAACTAATGTTCTCTGCAAAACTAAAGAATTAAGAAGAATATAACTGACTTTATTGCAAGACACAAACAAGTCTTAAGTACATCTACGTTTAAAAGAAAACTTGAACATGGTTTAAAAAAAATAGCCTCCACTTTGACTTTGGCAGTTCCACCATTAGTTGTACATCTATCAAAGTGCTCATCCAGCAACCGTTCAGACATTCTCATGAATTCCAGATCATGTGAACTGAAGGCCAGAGCAGATTCAGCAGGAAAAACCATGCATCCAAAACAGGAAGTGCAGGGCTCTAACAGAGCAATCAGGTTCCTGATCACAAACATTCTGCACATTCACTCATTTCTGCTGTGGGTTAACTACGTAAGTAGCATAATAAGGTATAAGATAATTTACAGTACAACAAATGTGCATTGGCGGGTTGCTGGTTCATGTAGTGACACCTCAGAGCAGCAACTCTTTATCTGGAACCCAGTTCTAGAAAAGGTGGTGTCAGCACAGCAGCCAACCTCTGCAGGTGAGCCAGATGCTCAGGTGGCCTCTAAAGTTCAAAAACCAAAAAGAAAAAGATGCAACTTTTAAGGAACAGAAATCATTGGAAAGTAACATAAGCTTTTATATAACAAGTGTAATTTACTATTTACTTGACAAAAATAAAAGTCTTGCTTCAAATGAGGAAAGCTGAAGTTTTCCATCAAACATCAGTGGTTTTCTGCTGCTGAGGAGTCTTCCAGGAACTTCTCCTGCTCCATCTCTTCCTTCTTTTCTGCAGGACTCATCTCACCGTTGGTCATCTTGTCAGTAGAGTCTGAAACAATCACCACTTCAGTCTTGATGAAATGTCATTTCACAATTCCAACTACCACAGAAAGAAAAGCATGTGATAACACATGCAGCACTCCAGACTTCCATTCAAGTGAATGATTTTACACCAATTAGCTAAGCTTTTAACCCAAAAGCAAAGACCTTTGACTAAACTATGGACCCGTGTTGGAAAAACTGAATTCCAGCAAGAATGTGGCTGGAAATCTTTGAACCGCCTCTGTCTGTAAACCACAGAGACCTTATGATCCCCCCGGAAAAGGACAGGAAACTGCATGAGGCGCTTTAAGGTTTCTGGTCTTTGGCTGGTTTAGATGTGACTTACTGCTCAGTATTGATTTGTCACTAAAGAACATCCTTTTTTCTATAAAAAACATTATTATCCAAAGTTTGTTTAGGCACAAATAAACTTCGTAAAATAAAGTTATTTTAATTGATTGCATCATCAGACTCAGACCAACGCTACAATAAGAATGTAAAGAAATTTTTTAAAGTTTAAAACTAATGACAAACACTCAGGATCAGGAAATCTTTGTCATTTTATCACATGATAAAACGAAATTAGGCTCTCTGGTCCCGGGCCAGCCGTTTACATTCAGACATAAATAAATAATTTAACATCAATGTGATATCAATATGTTATGATGTTGTTCCTGATGAGTATTGCACAGAAAGTATGCTTCAAATTGCACAGTATATTATATTAAGTATTGCACAGCCCTGTGATACTGCATTTGAGAATTAGCTTGTTGTCCATGGAGGGGGGGGTGGTGCAGTGATCAACCGGAGTTCAGCAGTCTGACTCCTTCAGGGAAGAAACTGTTCCTCAGTCTGGTGGTCCTGCTCTTTATGCTCCTCAGTGTCCTGCCTGAGGGGAGCAGGGAGAACAGAGGGTGTGAGGGGCTAGTGGGGTCATTCAGGATGTGGGAGGCCCGTTTCCGGCATCTGGCCGTATAGATGTCAGTGGTGGACGGCAGGCTGCAGCCCACAGTCCTCTGTGCAGCTTTGGTCACTCGTTGCAGAGCTTTTCTCTCTGCCGCAGAGCAGCTGCGGTGCCACACCGTGATGCAGGAGGCCAGGACCCTCTCCACCACACACCTGTAGAAGGAGGTCAGGACTGAGATCCCCATCCCAGCACGCCTGAGCCTCCTCAGGAAATAGAGGCGCTGGTGTGCCTTTTTGACCAGGCAGGAGGTGTTGGTGCTCCAGGTAAGGTCGCTGGAGATGTGCACGGCCAGATACCTGAAGCTGGAAACCACTTCCACCACGTCCCCTCCGATGTGAATGGGGGGAGGGGGCATCTGTCCTTCCTGAAATCCACGATCATCTCCTTGGTCTTCTTCCCGTTGATGCAGAGGTTGTTGTCTCTGCATCAGCTCTCCAGATGTTCCACCTCCTGCCTGTAGTCGGACTCATCGTTGTTGGAGATGCGTCCAACCACAGCTGTGTCATCCGCAAACTTCACGATCAGACAGCTGGGGTGACTCGCTGTGCAGTCGTGCGTGAGCAGGGTGAACTGGAGGGGGATTAGCACACAGCCCTGGGGCTGTGATCCTATTTAAACACTGTGATACTATTTAATACAAAAATGTTTTCCTTTTTCTTTTGTGATGGCAGCGTACCCTGCCACACCCACAAACAAAATGGCGGTAACCTCACCCAGCATTGCACACTTTCTTTTTAATTTTATTATTTCAGATTCATTATTCATAAATAAATGCACACATTTCTTTGAGTTAAAATATACATTTATTATCTGTTTTCAATAATTTCTAGCACATGTACACTTGTTTAGTTTACTTATTTTGGTCTGTTTAATTAATGTCACCTGTTTTTGAGTTGCCATTGCTGAGGGTGCTACTGGTCGCTACGGGTGTGGCTGAGGTTCTGCTCCTGGAGCTGTGCTGTGAGGACTGGCAAAGGAGGAGGTCAAGTCTTCACAGCCTTTAAATACTCCAGTTAGACAATTAGGATGGCGCCATCTACAGAAGCCTTCAGGGGAGAAACCAATGGACTTATTTAATGTTTATTTGCTTTGCTTCTGTTGGTCATTATTCATTTTGTTCCACTTTTGATTATTTTTCTTTTCCACTAGGAGACCAAGTGTTGTGTTTAGTCTTGTCTTAATAATCTTTGTTAAATGTCTTTTGTAGTCATGTTAGTTCCCCCATGTTTCTCAAGTGGACTGATCAGCCAATACATATGTTCCCCTGTTGTGTCTTTGGTTAGGTCAGTTTGTTTCTGTTACTTGGTCTGGTCAGTTAAAGTTATTGACTGAGTTAATTATGTTTCTGTTGACCTCTTTTACGGGCCCAGTTTGTTCATCTTTTTACATTTTTTGAGAAAATTAAAACTTTCATTTTTGATAAACTTCTGTTGTCCTCTCTGGCTGCTCGATCCCTCACATGTGGTGTCAGAAGTGGAATCAGCAATTGAGGACACAGAATTTTTTTTCTCCCCTTTTTGAGACCTGCAGTTTATTGTGGAGTGTACCATGCATCGTGGATGAAGAGTTGTGAGACCTCGCACAGAGAACAAGGACATTAATAGTGGACTTGGAGACCGTGAAGAGGAACAACATGAGGCTGGAGCTACAGGGGTTGCACCAGGTACTGAGGGTGAAGACACACATGAGCCAACATTGAAAAATCTCACTGATATTCTCCAGGCTTTCATGGGAAAACAGGAAGCCAGAGAGCTGCAACTTCAGGAGGAAGCTAAACAGCAAGAGCATCGTCTAAAAGCTCTGCAGCACCAATTTCAGCTTCGTCAGATGGAGGTGCAGGCCCGCACTTCTCCTATCCCAGAACTCACTTCATCAGCACCTGATCCTTCAGATGTGTCAAACTTTGAAAATCAATCTTCACAACCAACATCTGCTCAAGAATGTGAACCATCAGCACCTAGTCGACCTCATTTTTCTAGAGAGCCAAGGTTGGAGAAACTCACAGAAAATGATGATGTTGAACATTTCCTTGTAACATTTGAAAGAATTGCTACAGCTTGCAAGTGAATCAGATCTGACTGGGTTTTTCACCTTATTCCACTGCTCACTGGTAAGGCTAGGAGTGCTTATGTTGGCATGGACTTTGATGACTCACAGGATTATGAAAAAGTGAAAACTGCCATTCTGCACAAATATGACATCAACCCTGAGTCTTACAGGCAACGGTTACGCTCCTTAGAAGTTGGACCTGAAGAGACTCCCAAAGAGCTGTATGCCAGACTGAAAGAGCTGTATGACAAGTGGATTCAGCCTAAAGGTAAAACAACAAAAGAAATTGCAGAAATAATAATCATGGAACAATATTTAAGAATGGTGTCACCTGAGCTTCAGATTTGGATAAAGGAACATGGTCCTAACTCGGCAGCTGAAGTGGCCTCCCTGGGAGAGGTTTTTGTGGCTGCTCGAAAGAAAAACCTTCCATGGAGCAACATTGCATGGCAGGCCTCCAAAGACTCTCGAAGGTCAGCAAACCATCAATACCATCAGAGGTCTGCCCCAGGTACGAATAGAACTCCTTTGGGGACAGAAAAACCGACAAGACCAGGAAAGCCTTCCAGTAAAACACCGATTTGTTATTTGTGTGGACAGGAAGGCCACATTAAACCATTATGTCCGAAACATCCAATGAAGCTCACTCAAATGTGCCTTGTTCCATACCAAAGTCTTCCACCAGAAACCCAAGAAGGTGAATCTATGACATTGACCACTGTACGGATTAATGGGAAAAGTCATAAGGCCCTTGTGGACACTGGCAGCACACAGACTCTCGTGCAGAGACCGCATGTACCAGCTAATATTATTTGTACCCGTGAGACCATATCAATCTGCTGTGTGCATGGGGATAGGAAAATATACCCCACTGCTGAACTTTATGTTGAAGTCCAAGGCCAGACATATTTATTAAATGTTGGCGTTGTGGATGATCTGCCTTTTCCAGAAGTCCTAGGTCATGACCTTCCTGTTCTTTTTGACTTGTTGGAGACAAAAAGAAATAGCAATGTTGCAGTTACAAGGGCACAGACTCAACATGAGGAGGCGCAATCCCAACTTCTCAGTGCTTTGGCTTTCTATGATGCTGAGCTAGAGACAAACCTGGGAAAGTCTCGCAAGCCACGTAGTCAACGGAGGCAAGAGAAATTTAAGCACACAGCTGTAAAGCCAACAACTGAAACGGCTCCAGACAGTGCTTTGGGTTTTGAGTTGCCCAATGGCATCAGTAAAATGCAGCATGATGATCCAACTCTGTCCTTCTGCTTTCTGAAAGCTAAAGAATTGACTGAGTCCAAGAAAAGGAGGGAGTTTTTTCTGCATGATGGTGTTCTATATCATCAGCGTGGTCAAACAAAGCAGCTAGTGGTCCCTCAGAGTGTCCGAGATGTAATACTCAACTTGGGCCACTCTATTCCCTGGGCTGGCCACTTGGGAAAGCACAAGACTACTGCTCTTATTGTTAAACACTTTTACTGGCCTGGTTTGCATGCAGACATTGACAGATACTGTAAGAGTTGCGCTCAGTGCCAGAAGACATCTATGAAGAGTTCAGAGAAAGCTCCGCTCCAGCCTCTTCCAGTTATTGGGACTCCCTTCGAACGTTTGGGCATGGATGTTGTTGGCCCTGTAGAAAGAAGCAGAGCTGGAAATCGTTACATGTTGCTCATTACAGATTATGCTACAAAATACCCAGAAGTCTTTGCTTTGAAGTGTGTTAAGGCAAAAGCTGTTGCATTCTCTCTGGTGCAGTTTTTCTCAAGAGTGGGTTTCCCTAAAGAAATTTTAACAGACCAGGGGACTAACTTTATGTCTACACTGCTTAAACAGGTTTACCAGCTCCTGGGGATAAGAGTATTCGAACAACCCCCTATCATCCGCAGACAGACGGACTGACTGAGCGGTTTAACCAAACACTCAAGCAGATGCTCCGTAAGTTTGTTAATGATACTGGTTCTGACTGGGATCAGTGGCTTCCTTACCTCCTTTTTGCCTACAGGGAGGTTCCTCAGGCCTCAACTGGGTTTTCCCCATTTGAACTTCTATATGGTTTTGAAGTAAGGGGACCTCTGACCTTGCTGAGGGTGACCTGGGACAAAGATCAGGGGAGGGAGGGGCATATTAATGCAGTTTCCTATGTCCTACAGATGAGAGAAAAACTGCAGAAGATGAGTGAGCTGGCTCAAGACCACATGGCTGATGCTCAGCAGTACCAGAAGACCTGGTATGACAGGAAAGCGCGACACAGAAGCTTCCTCCCAGGTCAGAAGGTTCTTGTGATGCTCCCAACAAGCGACAGTAAACTGCTGGCCAAATGGCAAGGTCCTTTTGTGGTGCACAAAAAACTTGGAGCCACGACTTACCAGGTGTCTACTCCAGGTCATGCACATTCCAGCAGAGTGCTTCATGTGAATCTTTTAAAGGAATGGTTCCCAAGAGCTGAGGAGGAGGTCAAGGTGCTGCTCATCCAGAATGTAAAGGAGGAGGAGGTTGAATTTTTGCCAACATCAACTGCCACCACTCCGGATTTAAGTCATCTACCTTCAAACCAGCAATCTCAGGTGAAAGCACTAATAAATCCTGAGGTATTTCAGGAGTGCCCAGGACGCACCAGTCTTGTGGAACATGACATTGTGCTGAAGGACCATGCCACTGTAAGGCGGATGAGCTACAGGATTCCAGAGCGTCTCCTAGTTCCATTAAAAAAGGAGGTGGACTTCATGCTGCCTCTTGGGATTATCCAGCCTTCAAAAAGTGAGTGGTGTAATCCGGTGGTTTTGGTTCCAAAGAAAGATGGGTCGATTTGATTTTAGATACCTGAATGCAATGTCAAAATTCGACTCCTATCCGACTCCTCGGATTGACTATCTCATTGAGCGTCTGGGGAAAGCAAAGTACTTAACCACCATTGACCTCTGCAAAGGTTATTGGCAGGTGCCCCTTACTGCTCGGTCACAAAAGTACACAGCTTTCCGGACGCCCTGGGGCCTTTGTGAGTTCACTGTTCTACCGTTTGGATTACATGGTGCCCCAGCAACTTTCCAGAGACTCATGGACCAGGTACTCAGTGGGCTTGATGGGTTTGCATGTGCATATCTGGATGACATTGTTGTTTACAGCACAACGTGGGACGAACATTTAGAACACCTTAAGAAAGTTCTGGAGTGTCTACATTCAGTGGGACTGACAGTTAATCCAGCCAAGTGTGTTTTTGCCGAGACTGAAACAGAGTACCGGGTTTTTACTATTGGAGGTGGACTGAGAAGTGATTAGAAATGTTGTCAGCAAACTGAGTGATTGCTATTTGCTGGCCTAAACATTAAGTTTCTGACATTTTGAGTTTTTATCCAAATGGATAGATAACATTTCATCGGCTATGATGAAGAGTTAAGCAGTGATAGAACAGCCCTGTTTAACTCCTCTGTTAATGGAGAATCTCAGCGAGGTCCCCTATGTGGCAATGAAATGATCTCTATAAAGTGTTTTGGTTAAATTTAAGTTGGGTCTGAAACCAATTAAATCTAGAGTTTGAAACATGAATTAATGTTCTAGACTGAGCAAGGCTTTAAAAAAATCAATAAAACGAAGCCTTCGTCTTCAATCAGATGATTGTAATCTAACAGGTCCAATCTGAGGTAGATGTTATTATGAATGGGTCGGTCTTTCAGAAAGCCAGATTGAGTGTCAGAATTAATCTGGGACATCCCAGTTTTCACTCCGGTGGCAAACATGTGGGTTAAGATTTTATAGTCGTTATTGAGCAGGGTAATTGGTCTCAGATTATCAATCACTCAAGGATCATTGCCACATTTCGGTATGAGAGTTATAATGCCTTGCTTCATAGTTGTTGGTAGAGTGTGCCTGTTACTTATTTCTTTCAGTGTCAGGTAGAGGTGGTCTTTCATATGTTCCCATGGGCCGATATGGGCTGACACAGCATGTCTGAACCTGGAGTAAGCACCTTATAGCATCTTCTATTTCTGACATGGTGATCTCTGCCTCACAAAGCTCTCTTCAGCCACCATCTATTTTAGGGACCAAATGTTTGATTTGATTCAAAAAGGCCTCAGCATCCTGGAGGGAGTGTGAGGATGAGTATAGCTCACTGTAAAACTGAAACATTTCTTTTGTAACTGTTGTAGGACCTGTCCTCTCCACATCTTTAATTAACAATATTTTTACACTATTTCACTCTTGCCCTTTTTCAAGTCTACAGAAATATGCTGAATTTTTTTTCCACATTTCTCAATTCATCTTGCTCTCGATCTGATATATGCACCTTTGGCCTTATTTGTGTACATTTTATCCAAGGAGGATTGCAAGATGATCATATTTCATTTAAACATTCTTCTTCCTTCAGTTTATATTGCCTACTCATCTGCTTACCTCTAGATATAGAAATTTGTTGTTCTTTAAAATAAAACTCCCATCTATCTCTATAAGATGTGAATTGGGCCTCCCTATCAATTTTATTAATTGTATTAATAATGTTTTGACAGCATGTTTCATCATTAAGAAGATTAGAATTACATTTCCAATAGCTTTTGTTTCTAGATTGAGAATTCTGAGGTTGAATGGAACGACTGACCATACTGTGATCCGTTTACGGAGCAGCTGAAATGTTTATTTTTGGGAGGAAACTCTGATCATCGTCTGAGATTAGCCAAAAGTCTAGTCTAGATTTAACTGTACTATCCAGTTTAAACCAGGTAAAGGCTTGAGCATCAGGGTTATCTCTACGCCATACATCTATTAGATGCAGCTCTTTGCAGAAATGAAGGAGTATTGGATTATAACGCTGATTCAGAAATGCAGATGGAGATCTGTGCAGCCAATCATCTTCCACCATGTTAAAATCACCACCATTTAATCGTATTTGAATAGGATACCTCTGTCTAAGGTCTTTAAATGTGTCGATCAGCTGGGAAAACATTAATTTATTTTGGGCATTAGAATTATAGCTGTAAACATTACTTGGGGCCAGAAAACGCAAATAATCCAACAACCCCAAACATCCCTCTTCACTATTAACAATTTCCCTGGAAAGTTATTCAGTAGTATAGCAACACCTGCTGACCTGTTACTGCCATGACAGGTAGATTTTATCGCCCCTTAGACCAGAATTTTTCATCCCTTTCACTGGAATGAGTTTCCTGCAAAGAGAAGCATTGAGATCTTTGATTCTTACAAAACAAAAAAATTGATTTTCTTTTAACAGAATTTCTCAAACCCCTAGCATTTAGTGTAAAGTAAGTACGTAATTAATGTTACAAAGACATAAAAAACAACAAGAATATGAATAACACAAAGGACAATTAGAGCTAAAGAAGCTGGAACTAAAAGTGCTGGATATGCCCCTAAAACTGTTTAGTTTTTGAAGACTGAGGTTTCAACCCCAAGAGAAATTTTGTCAGAACCATTACAGTAGAAATGAATTATCATTAACTAGCATGAAAAATTGAAATGAAGAAAAACAATTTATTAATGAATTAAACTATTTTGAAAAGGTAATGCTTTCTTTTACAGTACTTGCAGTGTACTTAAGTGGCATTTACATGGTACTTATTGTGTAAATACTGGGTCCTAACAGTGTGTTTACATGGTACTTTTTTGTGTCTACTCTGTACTTACTTGGTACCTACTGTGTATTTGTCTTACTATTTGGTTCATACCTATGTGATACATACTGGGTAATTATAAAACACTTCCTGGGTATTTACATGTTGTGCAAAGGTGTCTTTTGTGGTACTTACCACATGTAAGAACAAGCTAAGTACAAACAAAGTACCTTGGATGTCATGATTTGTATGACGTAGCAGACCCAGATACTGGAACCCGGAACTCAAACGAAGAATGAATGGCAAAGTTTTTATTTTTCTGGCTGGAAAAATTAATAGTCTTTGGAGTTTATTTCCTTTCGGCTAATGATCAGTATAGGCAGTGGTCTTACCGTAGTAGGAGTTCTCTTCGTGGCTGTGGCTAGAGTCGTGGCTGGAGCGGAGCGTGACAGGAGGCGAGGTAAGGCAGCGGCAGATCTTGAAGAGGATTATTCCAGGTGGACACTCGTGGAGAATGACCTGAGAGCAAGACAACAAGGCGAGGTAAGTCACGAGAAAACGTAGCAAGCATTGAAAAGACTATGTGACCAGACTAAACACCGTTAGGGGAATGAACTGCCGATGAATGCTGATCTCCTTAAAAGGCAGTGAGCAGATGAGGTGAGTGTCCACAGCTGGTTCCAATTATCAGAGCAGAAGAGAGAGGTAAGGGGGGAGGAAATACTGCCAGAGGCACCATGACATTGACCTTCAGGTCTGCACTCGTATGTTTCATGGTATTTACCATGAATTTACCACAGAAACTACCCCTTAAGTACAATGAAACTGGACTGTAAAAGAAAGTCAGCCCTATTTCCACTCAACTACATGGTATTTTCAGTAGTAAATGCTGGATATGTTCACTTGAATATTACTTGGTACATACCTCTTAAGTACAATAAAACTGGACTGTAAAAGAAAGTTAACAGTGCGCCACGCACATGCCGTTCAAAATCTACAACTTTTAATTCCAACATTTTTTCCAAAGTAGCTTGCCATTGATGCCAAAAAAGTCCCAAAACGATCGATGAAATTTCCAATGACAAGTTTACTTTTGAATCCGGTGGTAAAGGTGTTCTTTACTGGGCCCTTGGCAACGGTGGCCGCGTCCCCTGGGTGCTGGTTTTCTGGGGCCGGCAGTGCTCTCTCCACGCAGGGAGAGGGATCCCTGAGCTCTCTGGCAAGGCCAAGAGCCGTGGTTTACACCACACCTGAGCCGGGGGTGTCTGTGTCCATGTGGTGTGGGCTCTGGTCCTTGCCCGAGTGCTGGGCCTCACCACATTTCCAATGGTGGCCGAGTCTGGTCGGGCTAACTTTACAACACCCCTTGTTGGCTCCCTTTTCTCCTGGGTGCCCTCCTCCTGGGCGGGGGCGGCTGGCCCCTGCCTTACTCCTTCCTGGACCCACCGTGGGCTGGGTGGGTGGCTGCCTGGAGCGCAAAGCGGGTCTCCCTTCGAGGGTGCTGGCCCGTACCTTGGGTGGGGCGGGGGGATGCCAAGAACTCCTGGGTGGTGATGAGGTGCTTGTCTGAGGCTGCGGGCACTCTTCTTGGGTGGGGCCCAGCGTGGGACCCTCCCGGCGTGGTGGGGTCTGCTCTCCTGGTTGGGCCAGGGCTGCGCTCTCTGTACCTCCGTGCCTCTCTGCTCTCTGGCTCTGGGGGCCTCGGGGTGGTCCTGCTGGCCCTGGCCTGGGTGGCGGATGTGATCGCCCGGGGGGCGGTTGTTCTCTGCCTGCTGCCAAGTGGCGTTGGGGGGTTCTGGCTGCCACAGCTGCTGCGGCGGGGGTCTTGGTGTGGGGATGGCTGGGAACTCTCCCTCCTTCTTTTCACGTTCCACCATCCATTTTAGAAGAACATAAACACTCATCTGAGCACAGGTGTTAGCTCACCTTTGCACAAACACTTCGCATGATTGAATGAAATATTTCACACTAGTTGGTTTGAAGGCATAAGTATGTGTGTGAACACTATGTGTATTGTGTACATGTTGAGATTTTTGCAGCCAACAGGTGTGTTTACAACATTTGAGCGTGTGTGTACAGGCCCCGCCCTTTCTAGATTTGTATTACATCTGAACCTAACCGTGATGATAAACATCTAGCAACTTGTTGCTTTATGCTGCTTCATGG